>JAVXUP010004002.1:0-45518 GCA_033070095.1 Escallonia herrerae | reverse complement strand
TATCCCGTATTTGGCAGGCATGTTGTGGCGGATTAGGGTATTGGTGTGCTTGCACGGCATGTGCAAGGTGGGTATTTACTTGGAAGGAGCACGGCCGAGAGCGACGGTTGTCGCGACTACGGCGGAGCGCGGCCGCGAGCGACGGTCGTCGTGACAACGGAGCACGGTCAAAGGTGACGGGCGTCGGTCGTCAAGGCAGGTGGCCGACCCCCAAGGGTGGCCGAGCCCCTCAAGGTGGCCAACCCCTTGGGGTGGCCGACCCCCAAGGGTGGCCGACCCCTTGGGGTGGCCGACCCCCAAGGTGGAAGGCACGCCGAGGTCGCTTCACGAGCGGTTCACGTGACTTGAGCGTACGTTGCTTTGACCGGCTCTCGAGCGTTGAAAAGTTGACCGCTGACTGGGTGATGTGTCGTACAAAGTGGGTCTTAGCGGGTCCTGGGGTGCGACCAGAATAGGGTATGAACACACATTTAGTCAGAGGGTATGATTAGGCACCCACTATGCCATGGACTTATCCCGTATTTGGCAGGCATGTTGTGGCGGATTAGGGTATTGGTGTGCTTGCACGGCATGTGCAAGGTGGGTATTTACTTGGGTTTGACACGCCCACCGGACGGCTGACATTAGTGAAATGCTTGCTGGCAGCATGTCGAGCTTCATCTATGGGTTGGCAAGTCCGACTGTTGGCATGGTGCTAAGTTTGGCTAAGATATTGTTGATGGAGGACACGTTAACACAAGGCAAGGAAGCTTGGAGCCAAGTTGGACAAGGGGGCATGGACATCAGGTAAACTAGCACGTTCCTGTGCTATGTTGGCACAAGGCTGCTACGCATTGGAGCACGTTGTTTTTTGTGCGCCTTGGCTTTTATGGAGTGCATAGAAAACGGTAGACAGGCCGTGTACCCGTAGTGTTAGCTATGCACGATGAGGGGTACGTTTGTGCACCAAGTTCGGAAAGCGCTGTACGCTGGCGCTCTGGGTGCGCACACGTGGGTATGATTTAAGGTTCATTTTGAGACTGATGTGTGTTAACTGTGCATGCTGCGCACGACGAGAGGCACATTAGTGCACTGAGTTTGAAGTGCTGTAACGTGGGGGATCTGGGCATGCATGTGGGTATGATGAAGATTATTGTGCATGGTCTCGTGAGACCGCATAAGATGTTGCTGCCATTTTTCAAAGGTCATCTATATGCTTGGGCCGACTTGTGCAAGGCTGGTATCAGCGTGCTTCCAAAAAAAGATGCAGTTTATAGGAGGATGGCGGTTGGTATTACGGTTCACAAGCGAGGTGTGCATGTCATAAAGCCTCACTGTCATTCTGCTGTGGCAGTGAAAATGTGCGGACTGTGAAACTATGCTAGCAAATCATTGGTTACCCAAATTTAATACAGAATAATGTGGTTCTGTGGAGTTCGATCGCTTGCGACCATATGAACCATCGTTATTCTATAAGTATCACTACAACAAAACCAATCTATAGTGACAAAACAGCCTATGGCTGACACGGAGCCGTAGATACAAGTCCCCCTTTGACCGACGGTTAAGATTGAACCGTGGCCATTGCTTCTTCTCCAAAATGGAACCCAATTGCAACGGTGCTTACCGTGGGAATTGGGTGGAAAATCAGGTTACGTTGGAGAGCTTTGGCGATCAGCAATCTCTCAAACGCAAACCCCACGGCTGATTACCGTGGGGGATATCAATTGACGATCAGGCGGGAGAAATTCGCGGGCATAATTTTGGCAATTGGAAGCACAAAACCTATCTCGAATGGGATTTTGGGGCGCAACAAGAACTTCAGTGAAGATCGACTTCCAGGTATGACGTTCTTCTTGCTTCTTTTTGCCGATCACTCACACCATGCCGATCTTCTTCTCTCTTCTTCTATCGATCACAACGTATGGTGAAACAATTAGGAGGGTAAAGAGAATGGAGAATTTAAGATGAGATTTGGAGTCAGGAGAATCAGAAGATTGAAATGGTATGAGCCTACATGTTTATCCACAAGTGCATGTGAACCCATGGATAAACTGGTGGTCCAAGCTCGGTGAGGGAAAATTTCAGATGTCACTCTCTGCGAAGGAGAATATATAGGGTGAAGATTAGGTTTTGGATACTTTGAAAGGGGGTTTTAGCAGGTCAGAATTTGATTGCAATAATGCAATGAGTAAACTGTGTAGCACAATGAGTTTGTGGGGGATACAGGCAAAGAAAGCCGATGCAATCTCAATTAGTAAGCAGAGATAACATTTTAAAAACATAGCAATCCTCCATTAGTTACGAAACTAGGAAAGAGGGGTCTAGCAAAAGTGAGCATTATCAGAGTGCTACCTTTTTCGTTTATCGTTGATAGTCATTGTGTGTTTATATACTTAACAGGGTTCTCCTCCCTCTGGTGTTTTTATACAGTACTTGACACTCTGCATGTAGATTGACTTCAGTTTATTATCTGGTTTTGTTGAGCTCGTACTTCGGTATAAATGCCTTAGAATACCATGAATTATCAACTAACTATGTGCTCTCGATCTTAAAGGACTGACCAAATTACGAGACGTTGAACAAATTTCATGTTTTACAATTCTTTCTGGAAGATATAGCAGTACAGGTGGAGAGACAGGACCATTGTGTTTTTTTAGTTACTTTGAACGAACAAACATAGAGAATTGCATGTTAAATGCATCAATCCCTGTTTTGGTGGTTCAAGGACCGGAGATCATTATGCTCCTTTACTACAAAATGTAGGTGGTCGGTTGGTCTTAGAAAACAAAAAACCGAGTCCTGTTATGCCTTTGTTTTGACGAGTTAATACTTAATACGGGTAGCAAGATTGTTCCAATTAATTTAAGCAAGGCTCCAAGTCTTGTAAATGGATATGATGTTAATGTGTTTTAAATGGGACTCGGTTAATTAGTAAAGTAGATTATATATGCAGGACTCTCTAGTCTATGATGCATCCTAAGTTGCTTAGCCACCATATAATTGCTTTACTCTAAATGGGCACTTATACGTATCTAGGTTTGGATTTATCTCTTGCAAAGCACCTCGGAAAAATTGATGGTCTGATAAACTTGGCCTTGCTTCAGAATTGAATACTTTACCACCATGCTTCCTGGTTGTTTTGTTGCAGGGCTTGGCTTGATAGGGGAAAATACATTAGTGTTTTTGGAATTCATTGAAAGTGGGGCTTCAAAACATTTAAGCGCAATTGAAGGTACTTTTAATTCACTTACTATTTTTTACATGTACATGAATATCAATTAGAAAATAGATTTTTACGTTTGATGCCTCTTTCAGTTAGAAATCTGATTTTTCATATTTGATGCCAATTGGTTATAGGCTTAGGTTCTTTTATTTGATGCCACTTTCAGTTAGAAATCTGATTTTATGTGCATACTGTAATCTTCTTGCTTAGCATGTCAAATATAAGTTTACACATAAACGTTCTTAGCTGTTTTAGGTTTCTTCCCAAGTGTTAATTGAAAGCATGCATTTCTGATCCTCATCCCAGTTAAATCTTAGGAAGGTTTTTGTTTTGTTCCTTCCTCAGCTTAAGGATTTGGTGTATCCGCAGAGTCCTGTTAAATACTATGATGCAACTATTATTTTAACAACCATGATGGTAAGCCTAGAGGTAATATTCTGTGATAATAATAGTAGCAGTAGGAGAGAATGGTGTTGGTGATGAGGCTAGCGTTGTGGTTAGCGTCGTGGTGCTACCGCTGCTCTTGAGCACCAGCAGAGAATGGCCTTGGTGATGAGACGAGTAGCAGTTGTGGTTAGATTGTTAGAATCACGTGCTTCTCTTCGGGGACTAAAGGATGTGAAGTGGGGATGTCTTCAATTATCAGAACTGAATGGCTAAGTTGTTCTGAGTTTTGGGGTGAGGTGTCATACACATCGAATTGGACTGTGCCGAGTTATTATGTTAATAGATTATCATTATTGTTTCAACAAGCCCTTCGGGCCAACACTTTTGGGCATATACCACCTTTTTCTTATGGGTTGTTATTGGGCCCTTAAGCCTCTCTTTGGTATTTGCATTACAGCCTTCGCCTGACCCAACCGCCTGATTATAGCCTTGAGGTAAACTTGAAAATAGATCATGATGCAGCAGATAACGATGCTTCGCTAAAGACCAGAAAGACAGCCCATTGCCTCTAAACCACAGAATATCAAAACGCAGCCAAGTGGAGAAAACTAGAAGGTCAGCCATTGAAATTATTCAGCTTAATGTCTGGCTGCTCAACAGCTCACTTTTGAGGAAGACTTGTAGAAGGAGAGCCATCCATTGCTCATAAGAGTAGGACCCAAGAGGGAAGATAAAGTCATTGATGTTGGTGGCATGGAAGGACAGTATGATTAATGATACGCAGACATGGACGTCTAATGCGGTTTTGTTGTGGCCCGCCCTCCTCAATTTGAAAAGCACAAGAAGCACTGCACTGCACTGACTGAATCATGACCATTTGACCATATATATGTATCTTTGCTGGGGCATTCACATTATGCTGTTAAATTTCGAGGTCTTTCAGGCGCAACGGCGGCGACGGCGGCGACATTGTTTCAGTAGTGTTTGGTACTTTATGTCTCATAAAGGAGACAAAAATGTGGAAACTTTTCAAAGACGTGTGTAGATAAATGCCATGTCTCATGATGGACCACCAGATTGGGTCTTAATATTGTAGATTTATTTGCATCCAATAACAGTCTTGCTAGGTTGTAAGTCAAAGGGGTCTTGTGGATATGCTTTGTCAAGTCCCTCTAAATTCTATGTCAATGCTTGTTGCCAAATAGGATTACTCGAGCCTTTTGATATGTATTAGGTTCATGTAGAGAGAGAGCTACCAGAGGAGCACTCATAATCACGAAGGCAAACAAGCAACTGCCTTTCCCAGGTAAACTGCAGCATAAATAGTACACGGACACAAATGCGTGGCTGCATACCAGCCCCACGCACACACAAACACTAGGCTGTATAAGCAGCCACACGCACACAAGAGCCAGCACACGGCTGCACATCACACACTGCAACACTATATCCCTATATTTGTCCATGCCATGTTCCAATTGTATGACATTATCACAGCACATTCAATTTCTTTCAGTATTGGCAACATTGCATGAATGGTTTCGCTATGATTTGAGAAGAGGGCTCTCTAAGGAGTAACCAGTTGCATACAACTGCAGTCAGTTATAACCTTATAAGATCCAAGAGACCTCGTATCTCATAGAGTCTAGTAGGATTTTCAGAAAAGTCTTATTCGACTCTAGGTTTTTTCAGAAAAGTCTTCTTAGCTGAAATTAGATAAACATTATGGGGCAATGTTGGCCATTTTGATTGGTGTTACGTTGCAGCTCTTGCAACAGTTTAGGTTGTGCTTAGGCTTTGAAAAATTTTAATCAGCTTTCTAGCTTATTAGCTTAATGGCTCTGAAACTTTGATGCTTACACCTTCACACACACAAACACACGCATTCACTCTCACTGTACTATGATTTGTTTAGTTACATGGTGTGCTTTAAGTTTGCTGGAATCTCACACACTGCTCAATTTGCTGAATTCTCACACACGTGGAGAGAGTTGAATTTGCTAAAATCTTACCCACAAAAATACACACACACACACAGAGTTCAGTTTGCTGAAATCACACGCACATGCACCCACACGCACACAGTTCATTTTACAAAGATCTCAGACACACACGTTGTTCAATTTGCTGAAACCTCTCGTTCACACACATATATAGCTTAATTTTCTAAAAATTTCATGCAAAACAATGCTGAAATCACAGACACATACTCTGCTATTGGCTGAATCTGCACTTACACAGCTCAATTTGCTGAAATCACACACTCAAACACACATATACACAGCTTAATTTGCTGAAATCGACTGAAGCTTGGGGTAGATTGATGGTTTGAGCTATCTTTCTGTCTCTCGATATGTATGTATGATTGGTTGGTGGCTGTGCGGATCGATCTCCACATATCTTGAGTGACATTGATACCATATGAAGTTTTTGAGTTTGTAAATAGGCCCTTGAAATTATCTGCTATAGTACGTATGGCTATCGTCTCGCAAGAAATTTTCTATCCTATGTGGTAGTTAATTTTCTTTTTGCCTTTCTCTAAGAAATGTTAGTTTGTAAGAAGCATGCCTCGCAAAATATCAAACTTTTTCTCTTCATAGATAGAGATTGTGCATCTTTAGATCGGAGTTCGAAAATTTTTGGATGTTTTCTCTAATTTTTTAGTTATTTATGATGTTTCTTCTAATGGGATGCTTGTGTTTTATTTACGCTTATAATTTGCGGACGCTTTTGGTTTTCTTCTCTTCACCTTTCCTCCTTTAGCTGAGAACACTTAATTCAGGGTGCATGCTTGTTATGATGCTTGCATAAGGCTTAGGTTCTTTTGTTGCAGGGCTTGGCTTCATAGGGAAAAATACATTAGTGTGCTTGGAATTCATTGAAAGTGGGGCTTCAAAACATTTAAGTGCAATTGAAGGTACTTCTAATTCACTTACTATTTTTTTACATGTACATGAAGATCAATTAGAAAATGGATTTTTATGTTTGATGCCTCTTTAAGTTAGAAATCTGATTTATGATATTTGATGCCAATTGATTATAGGCTTAGGTTCTTTTGTTTGATGCCACTTTCAGTTAGAAATCTGATTTTATGTGCATACTGTAATGTTCTTGCTTAGCATGTCAAATATAAGTTTACACATAAACGTTCTTCATTACATAGGCCGAAATTGTGTGTTGTTCTTGTTTTGTTATTATAGAAAGTGGAGAAACTTCTCTAAATATAGAATGAACTGAATTTTCGAGGTTAAATCGTCCAATTAAATTGGATTCCATGGTCCAATGAATTGAAATCCTCACATAAACCTGTAGTGTGGCTTGAGCAGTTAAAATTCTATGGCCAATAAACTGAAATCCTCACATAAGTCAATAGTGTGGCTTGAACTGGTAAATTGGATTATGTGGCCAATTAAACACTTGTCACCAAAAGTCCATCTCATAAAGTTTAATGATGTTGTGTCAAGACCCCAAGACAGATTGATAAGTCATTTTACTACTAATAGAGCGTATATGAGAATTCTGCTAGGCTACATCATGCTTCTTTTTAAAAATCTATTTGGTGTATCAAAGTGGCTCCCTAATCAAATCATTTAACCTGAAATGCTGTAATTATATGGTATCCATAAGTGACAACTGATGGAAGCAAAGTCTAGTTACCTTGTGTGGTAGGTGAGTGGGGTATATCTATTACCTTGTACAAGTAACTTATGTTTTCCTTTATTCACATAGATAATGATTATGCTTCAACTAATTTATTACTTACATGAAGGAACCTAATATGGACAAAGAGTGGCTTAACTTCCCAAGGGCCTCACAAGCTTATCATCAAGGTGTTAATAGATTTCTTGATTTCGCATTCCGTAACGTGGGCACTTCTTCTGGAGAGATTTTGTGTCCTTGTACGAGGTGTGTCAATGGTTTATTCCAGAAACGGGAGACAGTCGAGGAACATTTAGTTATGAGAGGATTTGCAAATCACTATAGAATATGGACAGATCATGGTGAGGTTATTCACGGCGAGGTTCAAGGTGAAGGTAACACGCCTTTGAATGATGTTGACAACATGGATCCTGTACACGAAGTTGAAGTTGATAGAATGCCTGAACTAGTTAACGACGTTCTTAGAAATCAACTTCAAGATGATCCTTGCACCAAGGCTGCAAAATTTGAGAAGTACATGAATGAAGCAAACCAAGAATTGTATCCAGGATGCAAGTCAGAAACTAAGTTGTCTTTCATTGTTTGGCTTGTTAATTTGAAGTGTACTAGTAAGTGGAGTGACAAGTCATTTGACATGTTGATAGACAAATTAAGAGTGATAATTCCTGCCGGAGAGCAACTGCCAGCCAACTATTATGAAACAAAAAAATTGATCGGAGACTTGGGGTTTAGTTATGAAAAGATTGATGTGTGCCCAAATGATTGCATGTTATATTGGAAGGAGAACAACAAGAAGAGATCTTGTTCAGTTTGTAAGGAACCAAGGTGGAAGACGGTACAAGGCAAGCCAGATGACACGACTGTAGTTCAAACCTCTAAGTCAAAACGTCATAAAGTTGCCGTTAAACAGTTGCGGCACTTTTCATTAACTCAAGCTTTACAAAGGATGTACATGTCGCTCGAAACAGCAATTGATATGGTATGGCATGATAGAAACCGACGAAAAGATGGTGTAAATCGCCATCCTGCTGACTCTCTGGCTTGGAAACACTTCGACGAAATGCACCCATCATTCGCTTCTGACCCTCGCAACATTAGGCTTGGTTTGTCAACTGACGGTATGGATCCTTTCACCCACGGCTCGAATCATAGTATATGGCCGGTGACTATGGTTGTTTACAACTTACCCCCGTCAATGTGTATGAAGCAGTGTAATATGATTATGCCATTGTTGATACCTGGACCGACTTCCCCGGGGAATGATATTGATGTTTATTTTAGACCATTGATTGAGGAGCTTAAGGCCTTGTTTGCTGGGGTTGAAACATATGATGCTGCTACCAAGACTACATTCACAATGCGTGCAGCAGTTTTATGGACCATTAGTGACTTTCCGGCATTGGCCATGATTTTTGGATGGAGCACCAAAGGTAAGTTAGCCTGTCCAGCTTGTCTAGGAAGTACGTACTCAGAACGAATACGTGGTAAGCAATGTTACAATGCACATCGTTCTTTTCTAGAGTTGGATCATAAATTTAGACATGATAAACGAAGTTTCAATGGAGAATGTGAGTTCAGGGAAGCTCCTGTCGTACCTTCTGGTTTTGATGTAGCTGAAATGATAAAAGACATTGATGTCACTTTTGGGAAGAAAACTAAACACACCGTCCCCAAAGCTGCCACACATAATTGGAGGAAAAAAAGTATTTTCTTTGAATTGTCATATTGGAAGACCCTTCTCCATCGTCACAATTTAGACGTAATGCATATTGAGAAAAACATTTGTGATAGCCTCATGGGAACATTATTAGGTCTAAAGGGGAAGACAAAGGATAATCTTAAATCTCGACTTGACTTGCAAGATAGGAATATTAGGGCAGAATTACATCCTAGACCAATTGGCACGTCGGGGGATCGATATGAATTGCCTGCTGCATGCTTTACCATGTCAAAGGATGAGAAAACCAGAGTTCTTGAAATGTTGAAGAATGTTAAGGTTCCGGATGGTTATTCGGCAAATTTATCTAGATGCGTCAATATCAAAGAGCGTAAGATCTCGGGGTTGAAAAGCCATGATTGTCACATATTGATGCAACAACTACTTCCACTAGCAATTAGAGGGTCACTTACGCCGCATGTATGCTCTGCTGTTATCGATCTATGCCATTACTTTAGAGATCTGTGCTCGACAAACTACCGAGTAGAAGACTTTGAGCGGCTGAACAAGAAGATTACAGAAATTATGTGTCGTCTTGAGATGATATTTCCTCCATCCTTTTTTGATATAATGGTGCATTTACCGATTCACTTGGCTGAAGAAGCTAGGCTTGCTGGTCCAGTGAAATATCGTCAGATGTTCCCTTTTGAAAGGTTTGGATTTTAGGTTATATATGATTATTTTACTAGTGTTTCTTTTATACAGTTGTAGATATTTGTGGGGTAATATGTTTTGATGCGATATATATAGGTATATGTACAAGATTAAAGGGTACATTAGATGTAGAAGTCATCCTGAAGGGTCAATCGCAGAAGGCTATATTGCAGAGCAGTGCCTTAGGGTAAGTGCAGTTTACTTTCTAACCAGTTGTTGCATGAAATCTCAAATAAATTAGCCATTCAAAGAAATCTTGCTTTGTGTTTAAGTAAATTACATTTTTCAGCGCGAAAGAAGGCCAGAGGACCCACTATGTGCGCAAATGTGTGGGCAAGAGAAACTCAAAAGTACGTGGGGTACAACAATGTAGGCCAGATGTATACTGGTGCTGTGAAAGAGATGACTGCATGGCTTGGAACCCTAGTGCGAAAGCACAATATCTTTCCGATCCACAAACCTTTCTTCTCAGATTTCACCAAAGATGATCTGGAAGTTGCTTGGGCTGAAATAACGGTATATTGATCTTTAAAACACATAACTCTTCCTTTTATGCTACTGTTCTAATTAATTGCCCAACCATTTTCCTTTTTTAAATGGTAATCACATGCACTAACTAATGCATCAACTATATTGAATAATCATGATGTTAACTCCAAATTGGTTTTGCTCTATTTGACTCTTACATTATGCTTGCAGAAACGATACACAACAGACAACCCGATGGCAAAAAAGCATATATTTGAGAGGCTTGACAACATGTGGAGAGGTTGGAAGTATGATTTAAAGAAGAAGTATTTTATAGAGAATGATCGAGCCAAATCCCTGAGCAATATGAAAGACTTAAGGGTGGACAAAATCCAGTGGGAGACATTAGTTAACTATTGGTTAACTAGTGAAGCAAAGGTAAATGATTAGTTATGATAATACACTTCAGTGATTATGATGCCTCATCTACTAACGAAAATACAAAAAACAGAAAGAGTCAGTCCAAAACTCAAAAAATCGGAAGGGAAACTTGATAGGGCATACACTTGGCTCAAAGTCTTTCCCTAGGAAGCATCACGAACTGGTGAGAACATTTAAAATGCATAAAATATATGCCATGTATATATTCTGTGAATGACATGTGCTTCTCTCTATTGTTTTTTACTTGGCAGTACTTGAAGGATGGAAAAAATCGTTCTCGAACTGAGATGTACGTAGTGTCGCGCACTTGCAAGGATGGGACTCCGCTAGAATCTGCAAAAGAGAAGTTGGTAAGTCCTAGTTATGTAAATGAAAGTGTGCAAGTTTCCTTGACTACATTCACTTCTCAAGTCTGCTTGCAATCTGAACTTCTTCATCTATGTGGCTTTCAACCATAGTTTTTGCTACACTACTTAGCGAAATCACTACATGAATGCATGAAGCTTTGAACTCATTAAACATGTGTTGATGTTATGAAGTGGCTTGAGCAAAAGCCTTGTAACATAGACACATACAAACCAGAAATTACGCTAACCAAAAATTAATGGGAGACTGTAATAAGCAATATGATAAACTCTTTTTCGGTTCTTTTCCTTTCTGTCTTCGTGCGTAAAAATTGCGCAAAAAATGTGATTTTATCTAAGCTAGCTACTCAATAGGCAATGCTCAATGATGAAAACCGTTGGGTTTACACAGTGGGTGATGGTGGAATGGCATCAATTCTTGAAGATAAAAATAGTCAAGCACGCAGAACCGTACATGTTGATGCCAATGACAAGACCTGTCTAGACTTTTTCTCGTCTTTCACAGCGAAGGCATGGACGAAAAAACACCTTAAAGGGCAAAATGGCACATTGGAATGCAGCAGTTACATACCTCCTTAAATCACTCTTTATAGCTTTGTTCTTTAGTTGGTGCCATCAGTCTTTCTTGAGGCTATCTTGTCTACTCAATAGCGTGAATTTTCAGAGGGTTTCTTGTCTACTGAATGTAGTGATATTTCTTGTCTACTGAATGTAGTGATATTTATCTTGCCCAATATGTAACTCTAACAGGAAACCTTGCTAAGAAAAAAGAGAAGCATTTATTACTGTGCTATTAGACTAGTCGCCTTGTGCATTTGGTTTTGTTTAATAGTATTTAGAGCCTATTCTATGTTTGGCACCGTCTCTACTACTTATTGTGCTGAATCGATTGGAGTCTTAAGTCGATTGATTAGCTAGAGGATTATGCCGAGGAGTCGCTTCTTTTTAGGAAAAGATATATGGTGTTGTACATTTATTGGAGCAAAGCTGGCAACGTGACATCTATATATAGTTGGCGCAATTAGGCCTTTGGTTACTTGCCAACACGTGATTTTTCTCTTGTAGGATGAGATCAAGAGGAAACAAGATGCCGCTGCAATATCCGAGGATGAAAGCAATATACTTGCTACCGGCCGCGATGATATACTTTCACAAACTTGTGGAAAAGACGGCCATGGCAGAGTTCGTTGCATGAGTTTGGGAGCCAACATTACAAACATCTTTGGCACAAACAAAAGGATTAGTGCCGAGCCTGCTCCAAGCATTATGGAAGAGCTCGTTATGCTGAGAGAGAGAGTGGCTGAAGTTGATGCTATGAAGTCTCAAGTAGAAGAACTTCACAACATGAAGTCGCAGCTAGAAGAGTTTAATACCATGAAGTCTCAACTTGCAGAATTCAATAGAATAAAGTCTACTATGGAAGAGTTCAAGTCTAAGATGGATGAGTTTGAGGCCAACTTCATGCAAACCCAGAGCCAAAATGTGAGGCCTTTCAATTGTCAGGCAAGATTCATCACTTATTCTTTTCCTGCTCTTAAACTTTATGAACGATCGTGACCTTTGTTGTTTCCATTATCTCTCAACAACACTAGAATTGTTTATGCTTTAGATTAACAGTAGCAAATTAGGTATAACTAGTGATAGCAGCCCGTAAGTACTAGATATGGAGGCTCTAAAAAAACCATGTTGTTGTGCACCCCACCCATTTCTTATTTCTACTTCCTCTTTGGAAATATTAACAGAATGTGCAAGCTCTTATTAGCTTTTGTTGATTGACTGTTGATGACGCACATGCCGTGCCTGCGAATTAGGGATACTTACAATATAACTACTTGTATCTAGTTAGGGGTAAAGCTATGGAATTGGTTTTAACTGTCAATTCCTGCCTGGTTGTAGTGTTTGTGTTTTTCTTACGACGCTCTTACCTATGATTTACCTGGACGTTTTGAGTTATCGGGGAAGGTGTGTACAGGGAATGAATGTTTTGACTTGGTATTGCTCAATAGTTAGAGCCAAGCTAGTGGGATGACCTGATAATGTCATTATATGATTAGTTTAAGAGAGTCCAAATCAGTTTTTTCTACTTGCAAAGATCATCCCCTTGTTCCTATATTTGTTTGCTCTTTGCAAATATTAGCAGAATGTGCATGCTCCTACTAGCTAGCTTTTGTTCATTGAATGTTGACGATGCACATGCCTTGCCTGCTATTTAGGGATGATTACAATATATATCTCCTTAACTTAAAATATAACTCGAATTATTTCGTACAACCTCTCAGTCATTGATGATGCTTTGTTTCATTTCGTAGGATGGTTATGATGGCGAGGAGCAAGATGCAAGCCCTGCGAATGAGGACTAGTTCCCATGAGTTGCTCGTGGGTGGATGTATATAGTACCAGCTTGGACAGGATTATGATATGGAGATAGCTTTTGAAATTAAGTGCTAGGACAGGAATATGATATGGAGATAGCTTTTGAAATTAAGTGCTAGGACAAGATTAGATATGGAGATAGCTTTTGAAATAGCTTTTGAAATTAAGTGCTAGGACAGGATTAGATATGGAGATAGCTTTTGAAATGAAGTATTGAGATTGACGCTTTTGTAAGGAATTTGGGGCACAAATTATTGTTATATAGCATTGTACTATTTATGCAATTGAAAACATCTTTATAATATTTCAGTTGCAGAACATGTTTATGATATTTCAATTGTATTTGCAGGTTATTGTGATAAAAAAAGATCCAGCATTCGATTAAAAAAAAAAAAAAAGAGCACATGTACCTACGGTATAAACCGTAGGGAAAGGTTTGTGTCCTATTTTCTGGGCATTAATCCCTACGGTTTAAACCGTAGGGAAAGGCTTAAAAAAAAGGCTATGGTTTAACTTTAGCCTACGGAATGTACCGTAGGTATAGCTTAAGGTACCTATAGGGTAAGCATATCCCTACGGTATTGTCCGTAGGCATAGCATTCAAAAATAAAACTTAAACTTACGGTTATACCGTAGGCTAATCCTACAAAAACCGTCGCTATAAGTGGGTTAATACGAATTCGGCATAGGTATATAGGCTACGGTATAACCGTAGGGATAACCTTCAACCCCGTAGGCATAAATTTAGGGCATCGCCATTTATTGCTACGGTATAGTACCGTAGGGATAGGCTATGCCTACGGGACATGGCACCTATACCTACGGTACTGTACCGTAGGCATAAGCTGGTTTTCTTGTAGTGTATGCTTTAAACTTCTTCCTAGGATTTGAATAGAGAAAGGAAACTTGTGCTATTATATTTATCGTCTGGAGAAGTTATTCTTTGAAACATATATATATATACTTCGTTCCTCACTTCTCAATGATGATGAAGATATACAAATTATAGGGCTGGAACGTGGGGCATTGTTTCTCCGTCAGCTTGCTGCTTTGGAGTGTTTTTCATTTTCTTATCTTATATTTCCGTATCTTTTTCTTATTTTTCTAATTTTCTAACTAGACAGGACTCCTTTCCGGTAACTATAAGAATCGTTAGGTATGTTAGAAGTAGAACTAGAGTAAAATCTCTTCTTAAAGCAGGCTCTGTGCATTCCACTACAATTGTGGTGCTTGCTAAAGGTTCCTTCATCCTAGCTCCAGTTATTTTTCAAGTTATGTTTCAAGTGTCTGTACATATCTCTAGGTCGGCAGATCTGCAATGTAAAAGAGATCGCTGTTTGGCACAAACTACTAGGTAGTGGATGTTATAGATTTCGATAGGAAGTGCTGGAATGAACAATTTGTTAGAATCTGTTCTTTCACAGCCTTTGAAGCAGAAGGTAATGTTCCTTCTTAGCCGTAAATAAAAAAGAAACTGGTTGTATATTATTTTTAGTTGAGAGTAGTTAGGCTCCGTTTGACAGGATTTTTTTTTTTTTCAGTTGTGAAAACTGAAAAAAGGCGTTTGATAACCATTTTTTTGTCTTTCAGTTTAAAAAATCAGTTTTTAAACCAAGACTGTTTTTAAAACTCCAAAAACAAGTTTTTTTTTTAGACCACCACCCTCCCACCGCCGGCAGCCACCTTCGGCGACCACTGCCGGCCATCATCGGCCACCGACCACCACCACCGCTGGCCACCGCCACGCCCCACCACCGCAAACCACCACAAAAAAAAGCTCAAAAAAAAATTGGGTTATCAAACATTCAAAAAAAAAATGGGTTATCAAATACCCATTTGTTTTTGTAATTTTTTTTAAACTGCTCTTTAATTTTTTTTTAGAAACTGAAAATCAAAATTTTTTTTTGTCAAACAGGGCCTTAGTCTTTCAAATATTTTCGCCCTTCGTTGCTCCCTCTTCACTTAATGAATAGATAAGGGAAAATTTTGTGAGTGAATGTCAACTTATATATGGGAAGATGATCCATTCCTGTATGATGAAGGATATACAAACCATATTTAGGGCCCGGAATAGGGCTGGGAGGTGAGGGTATTGTTTTTCTGTCGTATTGCTACTCTGAAGAGTGTGTGTGTGTGTGTGTGTTTTTTTTAAATCTCTCTAGCTAGACAATACTTCTCTCCTGCATTTATAATTGTTATTAGGTTTTTTGGAGCAAGAACTAGAATAAGAATGTTTTCTTCATGGGGGATCTGTGCATGGCCTGGCGACTGGTGGTGCTTGCTAAAGGTTCCTTCATCCTAGCTCCAGTTTTGTTTCTTTACCTGCTGTGTGAGCGAAAGGTGGTGCTTGCTGAAGGTTCCTGCATCCTACCTCCAGTTATCTTTCTTGACGTCTTCGGTGGCAGATCCGCAATGGAAAAGAGATCAACGTTTGACACAAGAAACTAGGTATTGGATGTTTTAGGCTTTGATAGGAAGTGATGGAATGAATTGGATTCTGATTCTTCCTCTGCCTTGAAGCAGAAAGTGTTGTTTTAGGTATCTCTTTTTCATCCCACAGGGTGTCCTGGAGATGAGATAAAGCAATTAGTAGGATGTTTCTGTGGGGAACTTGAAGTCATTCCTTTTTCTTTTGGGTAGCGCTGACACGGTACAGATCGTCTTCTCACACTCCATCTACTAAATGTACTGAGGTTATTCCTTTAGGATGGCGCTTTGTTATTCTTTTGTAAGCAAACTTTGAAAATGTGCAAGCTTTTATAGGACTCTACTTGGATGTTTCCCTAATGACACTCCAAGAAAAGTACGAGAGGATCATAGGGGTGCAGTTGGTAAAGAAATGGTTGGACCAGTCAATTTGGAGTCTCATAAAGGAACCAGGTTTATCTCTGATAGAGCTCTGCTTCGTTTTCTAGGGCTTGCTATAACACGTACCAAGTCTTTGTAATTCAACATAAGGGCAAATTTATGTTCAAATCGGCCTCTAATAGGCCACCAACTTATTTTGGCCATTTAAAATGTGTGTGTGTGTGTGTGAAATAAGCTTCAAACTTGGAGTTGTCCTGCCATAAGTCGACCAGTCTGCACTAAAATAGGGAAGGGAAGATGGGGAGTAACGATGAGGCAGGGCGGTTTTAATCTTTTTATTTTTTCGCACACCGATGATGCTGTATAGACCTTGCTAAACTGGAAATATATTTACTATCTGTAATTTAGTTGTAACCTTGAGGAAAATAGTACAGCAATATATGCACGTTTTGTTCATCTACTTTGGAAGCTCTATTGTTGCCTCCTTCGAAACGGAGTTATATTTCTCCTCTTCTTCTTGTTGCTCCAATGTCTCATAGAGTGGAGCATTCTTAGTCTCTGGAAGCCAGAAGCTCAACACCCCGCTAAATATGGAGAGGACCCCGAATATAAGGAAAGAGAGTGACGGGCTCAACCGGCCAAGCGCTACTAGCAGAGGTGCAATGGAAGCCCCTAACATCAAGGCTTGACGCAACATAGAAACAGCAAAGTTCCTCACATTGGTCGGGAAAAGCTCTACGCAATAGATGTACAGAACATCAAACGCCGTCGAAGCGGCCATAAACCCCAGGGCCTCGATGGTCAGTTGAGGCCAGCTCCCTTTCGATCCGTCTCCCTTGCGTCCTCCTCGAGAGAAGATGATGCAGATGATGCATGAAAGCCCCGCGATGTAAGCCGACTGTGAGAAGAGTAGACGACGATTTGTGAAGCTCAACAGTACACTGCCGATGAAAACTGCTGGAATCTCCATCATTGCGTTCAGTACGACTGTGAAGTAGAGATTGAAGTTCAGGTTTTCAACGTTGAGCTGGACACCATAGTAGACAAACCCTACCCCGAAACCGGCTATCATCACAGTTATCATTCTTTTAGCAGCCCATGGAGTAGTCCACAGGTTCATTTTCGTGACTGCGCCAGTTTTGGCCGCAGATGGCTCCGCGAGACAGAGATTTGGAGGCAGCGTCTTCCCGTTGAGTCTTGCATATCTTCGCAACACATCTAGTGCTTCTTTGCTTCTTCCCTTGACGAGGAGCCAACGCGGTGACTCCGACACTAGGGGGAGTATTAGAAGAGAGTAGAGCAGAGGGGGAAGGGACATGGTCTTGTATATGTTTCTCCAGTAGGTTCTGGTTGGATAAGCAATCAGTGGAAGGGAAAGAAAGCCTGCCGTGAAGAAGAAGAAGCCGTATTGGCCGACCTGACCACGCCACTTGCGGCCAACGGCTTCCGTGGAGAGTACAAGACAGCATATGCCAATCCCAGATCGTGCAAACCCGTTTGCAAAACGGAGGAGAGCGTACACCCATATATTTGGCGCGAGAGAGGTGACAAAACCAGTTATCGAGGTTAGGAGGCACGATAGGAGCACTGCTCTCTTCCTTCCCAAGTGCGAGTCAGCTAGCCAACCATAGAACGCGGAACCTGCTCATTAAAGTTTCAGGTGAGTTTACACAAGACATGGTTTAGTATTTTATAGTGTAAGCTTTTTGTCCCTTTTTACTTGCTTCATCTTTCCTAATATTTCATGTTTCTATATACTAATAACCTTGTTTTGCCTCGAAATATGCATCTTCGTGATATCTGCTTTGAGAAAATACGTACATGTTTAGTAACAATCTTACGGTAAGCCGAAAGAGGAAGTAGGTACCGAAGAGAGAGCCAAGGAAGAAGAGGCAGGCCGGAACTGCAGCAAGAAACTTGCGGTCACACACGAGTCCCCACTCCGCAATGGTAGAGCTCGTATTCCCACCAACCCACTCCCAAGTCCCCGGCACCTGCCCGCACACATCGCGGGCATCACCACTGCACGCATTTGAGGTGCACTTCCAAGAAGCTGGCTGTGCATCACTGAAGATGGTCACCAAGGTGTTCTGGGAGTCGAAAATCCACGCCAGCGACACCAGGAACACGTGCACTAGCTGCGAGAACCCGAACGGTCCCACGTACTCCTCCACCACCTCGTCCACCGTCAGCTCCAACTTCCCTCCCCCTCCTTTTTCTAGCACTGAACTTGATTTCATCACAAGCTCCAGCCTTTCTTCTTCCATCTTTCTGCGTGAATAATGGTGTTATTTCTGATAGATACCACCTAATTCTTCTCTCACTCTGTCGCTCCCCCTCCCTCTTTCCTGCTCGTTTATGTACATACATATTTATATATAAATGGAGAAGGCGGGAGTGTGTGGGCGTGAGGAGTGGGCCTGGGTGCCCCCCAAAGCTGAGGGAGTTGGATTACACACTTGGCGACTGGGATGTCCACCTGCCACTCCATGGGCAAGTGGTGTTTGACGTGTTAAGGCACTCGCACAAACAAATGCTGCTTTTGTTTCCGTTGCCAGCATTAACTCCACCACCCCCACCGCCTCCACCTCCTGACCACGACAGAAATTATGCAGCACAGTATACTAGTTCCCTCCACTGACGACAACGAGCACCGTCCTACCATGGACGTCTATTCATTCACATTGCTTTAGCACTTTTAAGTGACCATTAAATCTTTAAGCACGATTCATATCGTTTGATCCAAGAGCTTAAGTTCTTAGAGCGGGAACTCTTCGAATATCTTTTGTTGACAGATTGAGGAAAGTCTACAACCCTTGTGACCATGAGAACTCTATTCGCCTTACGAGTCAGCCTTACAGGGCAAAACTATCGAAGTGAAACGATACCTTGTGTGCGCAACTGATGAAAGGAAATTCGTGCACACATCAGCCTTGGATCTATGCTGTATGTGCCTGTACGAGGACCCATTTTCATGTTTCATCATTGTTTTGTCACTGCAACTGTTTGTACAGTTGGTGGGGAGGCACGTCAAATAAACTTCATAACGTAGATCCCGTTGCTGTCTTGAGAAGAGAATATTCACCAGGAGTCCTAGAAGCTTAGGAGAGAAGCTGATTGGTCGTGAGTGAGTATTAAACACAAAATCACCTTTTAACCAAACAGCTTTCGTTAATGGTCCAAGTGTGATGCACACAACTTCAAATTCCTTTCGGGAAAGTAGAAGTAGACATTTCATGCGCTTTGTACAGCCCCCCGGACTAGGCATACATTCCTGCGTCATTCATGAAATTACGGTTAGAGACTGACCAATTCTGTTTTTCATTTTTTTTTTTGAAATAATAGAATTACAATAAGAAGGAACCTAAATATAATAACCAGTCTTAAGACCCATACAAAATAAAACTAAGAATAAATTGGCTGCAAAACCGACCAAACATTCCACCCCCTCCCCAAAAAATGAAATATACTATCAAGAAAAATGGGAAGTGCCATTTATAGTGGTTCTGTGGAGTAGCCATTCCTGAAATGACGAAGATCTGGCTTGACATAGTAACGAGATAATGCCTGTGGCTTCTTGAAGGAGCTTCTCTACACAAGAATTTGTATATAAAGGTTTCATGACCCTCAGTCCCTATGATTTGTTCGTTTGACAAATAAAACTTTGGAGTTTCAAAAAGAGCACGCAACCCTTGGTATCGCAAATATGTTGCGATAGAGTCCAACATTAGACGATTAACAACGATGGACGTAAACTTAGAATGTGATTTGCACATGCTATTGTTTAAAGGGCCATTAGGTAAGGTACACGTAAGATTAAAAAAATTGTGTCGTGTAAAAGTTTGATTGGATCACTTGCCCTAAAAAAAATAAAAAAAAAATGATTGGATCACAATGAATGAACAATTTTAATTTCCTTTATATTCCCCTCGGCTACCGTCTACCTCTATCAAGGAAGCCCACCACTACCGCTACCACCACATCACCACTTAAAATGCGTTTGAGGATAGTAAAACGCTTTAGCCGCAACAAAAGATTTGGACAGAAACATCCGATTCAACAAATTAAAGCAATATCCACATAGACACCACCATAATTACGAGTTAAACCACCATTACCACCACCACAATTAAAAATCTAATGGTCAAACCACCGTAAATCAAATTAAAACCCCCATCACCACCACAATCTGAATTTACACCATACACACTGACTAACCATTACAACCGTCATAGCTCAAAATCTTGTTGGCAATAAAAACCAAAAGCTGAAACTTGAGAAAATCCAAATAGAAAAGCAAAATTCAAGATTTCTAGCTCAAACATGAAGATACCTTAAACTGAAAAATGTAACTAGTTTCCCAGGGTCATACGCAGTGAAGGTGAGGAGGAAGAGAAATGGGAGTCTGGTGGAAGCAAGATGAAGGCAGCTGGGTAGTCTTGATGATCTGCTGTTGTGGTGGAGTTGAGAAAGTGTTAGGGTGTGGCGGTGAATCAATGATATGGGTGGTGAATTGATGATGGTGAAGGGTTTAGTGGTGGTGACTTAGTAATGGTGGCAAGGGTTTGGGTGGCGGTGGTCATAAGCAGCAACATGTGATGTTAGTATCGCTCAAGCAGATGCAGCGGAAACATTGGTAGGTAATGGAAAGAATAATTTCGAGAACAGTGACATAAAAAGATAAGTGCAAAAATATCTGGACACAGATTTAACGTGGTCTGGCTATAATATGCCTACTTCCACGGGACGTACAAATTTCTTCGTACTTTGAGAATATTAAGACAAGTACAAGAGAATGTTCAGGAGTTTAATCCCAAAAACTCGAGACCCTTAGCCAACTGAATACCTCTTGTACATCGCACTCAATATTATCTCTCAATGAAGAAAGAGGTTACTAAAATTTGCTCACTCACTTTGGGATTATCTTGGCAATAGATAAAAAACCTTATTTATAGGCACTTTCTAATTGCACATGTATGTTAGGCGTGCCACCAAATCTATAGTAATATTGACTCCAAAAGTACATAGCCATTTTTGCTGAGTATTGTTGATTGATTCCCATGTCAAGAACAATAAAAAGTCAACAATTCAACAATCTTGAAATGTTGAATACTATTGTTTTGGTTGCTAATTTTTGGTGACAAAGAAGTCACAACACCAACAATCTCCACCTTGACTTTTTGCCACACCATATAAAGATTACCAAAGATGAAAACCTTCATATTGACTTCAGTAACGATGTCCACCCCCACCCCTGGATGATCAGTCAATCTTAGCAACATAGAAGATTGATCAAGTCCGAGAAATGCTTGAACTTTCTTGTTATCACCGATTTCGTTAGCATGTCGCCTGCATTCTCGTTGGTGTGGATCTTGGATAATTTTATTTCTCCAGAAATTTTCCACTTCCCTGATCCGATGATATCATACATCAATGTGTTTGATTCTTGCATCATGAACTTGGTTCTTTGCCAAGTGCAATGCAGAAGTATACCACTTGCTTAAAACCTAGCTCTTCAACCAAACCTTTCAACCACAAGCTTCTAATGATGCCTCTGTCACTGCCATGTACTCTGCTTTTGTTGTATATAATGTTGATGTAGACTATAAAATCAACCTCCAGTAAATGGGTCCTCCATAAAATATGAACACGTAACCAGTCATGGACCTTCTTGAATCAAAATCCCCTGCATAGTTTGAATCAACAAAACCAACAACCTGATCTGAAGCATCATTATGGTGAAACGTGATAACGGAATCAATTGTGCTTGTTAATCATCGAAAACCCACTTCAAAGCATTCAAATGCTCTTTATTTAGTGTTCCTAACCTATTTTGGTCGCACCCATGGGCCCACGGCGAGTCTCATTTTGCGTGACATGTTGATGCAGTCAACAGTCAATTTTTCAATGCTTCCAATTGGTCAAAAGGTGCACGCTCAAGTCACGTGCATTTTTTTCTTTCATTACACACTTTGTAACTAAGAATTTATTTTTGCCCGACTCATGGTCGCTAGCGTAATGACGTTGTGCGGATTCATTTGATGTCGGTCGGTTGCTTGCCCTGCCTTTCCCCTTTCCCATGGAGGTCGACGTGCCCCCCTAGGGGGTTGGCTGCCTTCCTCCTTAGGGGGTCGGCCGGCTGGCCTTCCCTCTTGTTTTTTTTCGGGGGGGGGGGGGGGGATTGACCTCATGTACCACATGCTTGCTCCATCTCTTTTGCCTTTGCCAAATGCTATTGAAGGTGTGACCCGCGCGACACTTGCTCGCCATCTCTGGGCCATTTGTCGCCTGTGGCTGTGCACCACCTTCGTGATGCCTGTCGGCACCCGCTTAATGTCTTTGAGATATCTGCCGCCCGGGGTCACATGCCATCTCAGCGATGCCTGCCATCTCAGCGATGCCTGCCATCACCCACATGCCACCTCTACGAATGCCCACGGGTGCTCGCTCACCATCTTTGCGACATCTGTAGCCCATGGCCGTGCGCCATCTCTGGAAATCCCGATGTCTTATGCACGCCAATTCCAGGACGTTTGTCGCCAGTGACTTTGCGTCATCTCCACAATGCCCGCCGTCACCTGTAGTCACACGCTGTTTCCGCAACACCCGTTTCCCGTGCCCATGCGCCGTCCATGCATCACGTACCTAAGTGAGGCAAAGTAGCAACCCTAGACTAACTCCTGCCCCCAGGCATGACACCCGCTTCAGCGACAGCTGTCGCCCATGCCCATGCTCATGCGCCACTTTCATAACATGTCCCCTGGCACTAGGTATTACCTTGCGACAGGTGTCGCGGCGCCCATACGCCATTTAATAACATGTGCCCCTGGCACCAGGTATTATCTCCCGATAGGTGTCGTCGTGCCAATGCGCCACTCTCATATCTTGTTCTATTGACATCACGTCCATGTGCCACTTGCATATCTCGTGTCATTGGCACCGTGTCCATGCGCGACTCTCATGTCTCATGCCGTTGGCACCGTGCCCGTGCGCCACTTTCATGGGTGTGCCGTTGACATCGCTCCCGTGTGCCACTTTCATGTTACGTGTTCTCGAGTACCGCATTCAATTCACCACACCATGCCCCCCTGCCGTGGACGAGGAACATACTTCAACCCATTCTTTAGAGTCTGCAATATTCTGAGGGGCTCCCATCACAGTGCTTTGGCATGAGGACCTTTCGCAGTGAGATAGGCTTTCTACCAGAGAAGTTATCTCTGCCAGGGGCAGCTTGAATGACATTAGGCATGCCTGAGCCGTGACCACGTCGCGCTCATGTTACCAGTGATCGTCGGTGCCCCCAGAATGATGACTCACGAGTCACTCCGAGATGGGAGCAAGTCTTCAAAGGGCATCGCGCCTAGTCTGCTGGCAGTTGGGCATAGTGACCCTGCCCCAGCACTGTCAGGTTCTCTCCATGTCTCTTGACGTACCCTTGTGGGATTCAGTAAGGGCTTTGGACCGGTGGCTAGGGCAAGGGCTTACTCTGATCATGTCGATGATGTGTGGTCAATCTTTTCATGCAGACAACGCGAATATGAGAACCGATAGTCTAAAAAGGCACAGGTATTTATGGACCCCCTGGGTACGTTTCACTCCAGGGGACAACTTGTGGCAACTGATGACAGATGCATACTTTTGCCTATAAATAGAAGACCCTGGACTTTATTTTTGATAGGAATTTTCTTATTTGAAACATAGCACTTTCTTGCTCTAGAATTCAGAGCTACCGAATCTAGAGAGAGAAACATAATTGGACATAATCTCGGACACAACATTGGACTGTGACTTGAACCCTAGCTTGGACTGTCGACTGTTGGCCCTATTCGTCACAGCTTCGTCTGTACAGCACTGCCACTCCTCACGGCCTGCCTGGGAAGCCTTACTCTCTGCCGTTACCCAACCCTCACTGTGTCCCACTTTGTACATCTGGCAGCTATACGGACTGTATCCTTTGTGGCACCTCCACGTAACTACAAACTCACTTTCCTTGGCATCATTTGGGTACTCCACTGGGGAGGTGAGCATCGTAGTGCAATCTGCATGTCTTACATCCTTAGCCACCATGCCTGTACAACAGGGAACTGCCAGGGCAATTAGCCAAGGCCTCAACCCCACTGTCCAAGAGAAGGATCATCTTTGTGACCAGGAGGATGCTAGTGTTGTCCGACTCCAAGACCCTCCAGCAACCACCGCACCTGATGTGCAAGTTATTGTTAACGCGTCCGTTCAACATCTTACACCAACCATAGCCAACATGCAGAACTCCCAGGCTACTCTTATGGCCGCCATTATAGAAATGCAAAAAACCACACAAGCCTTAGCCTCTTAACAAGCTGCCTCCAAAATTTAGCCTTTCGGGCTTGTGCTGGCCTTAGACACCACCTAAGTCCCAGTGTCACGACCACCAGAACCTCGATCATTTAAACCTTTGGCAGTAGGACTCGCAACATCATTACCACTTGTGGCTGATGTGCCTCCCTATGTGGTACCACCCCGAAGACCAAATATAGATCTTGGACCAGCATTACAACAAATCATCCCTACTGTCGCACCATCTCGCCCCATGCTAGACTGAAGCTCTTTCGAAAATCATGATTCTATTGTGATAAAGCCCAACCCCTATCCGGCTGACCAGCACCAAACCACTGGCTAGGTAGTGGTGTCTAATCTGGCCACCCATACCCCTGCATAGGTGCTGCTACTAACTCCTGTCACATATCAGCAACCTTCTCTTGCCCCCTTTCTCCAAGTTATCCTGTATGGGGGCTCGGGGACCCACGGTGCTCCGGTCAGCCACAACATCCCTTCAGGCTACAAAGATCCCTCTCGTAACTATGTCACAAAGTCTGACTTGGAAGCTTTCATTCACCACCTATCAAAGAACGCTGAACTTGACTCCTATTCTGATTGACTGGCCATGCGCCTTATGCCAGTGACATCTCTGTCACGCTCTACCCACTCCAGTACAAGTAGCCAACCTTTATGCTCTTCAATACATGTGAGGGCAATGCTTATGAGCACATAACCCTATTTGCAAGCTCTTTATAATAGTATGGCCTAGGAGACAGTTTAGAGCTGAGGGAGTTTTACAAGGCCTGTTCACAAGTCCCTCACAAGCCTTGCCTACACCTGATACTACCAGATCTCTGAGGAAATGTCCATTCGTAGAATGATATAGTATGAATCTTCTTGGAAAAATTCCATTATGAGGCTGAAAGAGTCACCATTATTGATATTGCCGACATACGCCAAAATCCCAGGGAGGATTTGAATAAGTATGTGTACCGCTTCCACCTCAAATGCCTTGAGTGCACAGACTTTAGCAAGGATGACACGTTGGTTCCCATATGCATAAAAAAACATGAGTGATGTTCATCATGTTCATATTTAGAACTTACAATTTAGGTCTTGGGGTCACCTTAAGGAAACAGTCCGCCCCACTTGCGAGTCGGTTGGTCCTGTTAAGCGATGGAAGCCTCGCCTTTAGAATGCCCTTCTTGCCACAGTAGAATCGTACGAGACTCGGACCAACGGCAATAATAGCAACAACAATAATGACGACCGTAATTGTCAGTCCCACGAGGGGTATCGACGCCACGTGAAAAGAAGGTAACAGGAGCTTTCCCCCGGATACCCGTGCGACCTCAAGACAGTGAATGAGCTATTAAAAATTGGATTGAACAGGATGGCAACTTTCATCTGCCATAGCAAAGACAACTACCACTAAGGCGGACAAGGCCCTACCCAACTATTGCGTTTATCACCGAGATGTTAGGCACTACCTGAAGGATTGCAGTGGTTTGAGGAACATTATTGCAAGGGCAACCTTAAGCTATGAAAGAACAACGATGTGTGTGGGCACCCTTACCCCCTTTATGGCAATAACAACAGAGAGCATCGGGTTCTCATGGCCGTCACCAACCATGTTGAACCCACCACCACCGAGGTCTCAACGAAGGCTGTTCCACCAATCGCACCTTACATGCCTTTAGCTGGCTAGCCAATACCCGTCTTTGGGCTCCTGGCTGAGTTCGGCCTGACAATCAAGAATCATATAACTCTACAGAGCCAAGCACTTGTTGACCTCTTGGCCTTCTTCCCATGACAACATTACAAGCTAACCTCAGACCAATTGCCTGGGAAAGAAATAACCATGATCATTGATATTGACGAGTTATGGACACTTGAGTTTGATGGCTCAACTACTAGTAAAGGTCCCAACGGAGCACCCCTTCGATAGGGGGGTGTTGACATAGTCATTCAGAGCCCAGATGGCGTTATCACCTCCCTATCCTTCAAGCTTACATTCTCAATGTTTAACAACAAAATTGAGTATGAGGCACTTTTCATTAGCCTCATGCTGGCCATCGGCATATGGGTTAAGTCATAGTGGGTAAAGGGAGACTTAAACATGATCATGAAGCAGGTTGATGGGGAGTCCGCAGTTAAGGAGCCAGTGCCTTAGTACAACACTTGGAAGGAAAGACTTGGTCATGTCCAAAATGGACATCACAACAAGTTCTACAACAGACACGTAGACACCTTGGCCACGATCACGTCAAAGATAGAAGTTGGTGAGCAGGGGATGCTGACCATCATCAAAAGGATCAAACCCTGTACAACTTTGAACCTAGTCCGAAAGGACTCTACCTCAGACTATTGGAGGCAGCCAAATATTGATCAGCTCAAGACACCATCCCTTGCTTATGCCTCTACCGTCACAGACTTTTTGATGCTGGGAGATGTCTTTTATAGAACTTACTCCGGAGGCACTTTAGCAGATGTTTGGTGCTTATAGGAGCAAAACACAAACTTCAAGTCGGCCATCAGAAGTGTTGTGGCCTCGATAGTCCCCTTCTATATCTTCACATTCAGTGCATGGGCCTCTTTTGGCCATCCATGGCCAATGATGCCTCAGATATCTAGCAAATTGTCTCGAATGTCTATATGCACCAGACAATGCAAAAGCTCTTGCAATCGAGGTCCAGCATGGCTAGCACTAGCCTTTCATCCAATACTCATCCTATGGAATTCTAGCCCCTGACCGCAATTCAGCATGGTCTATTAAATAGAAATGAGTCAGGTATTTTGTGACAGAAGGTGAGTTATTTTGTAAAGGTTTTTTGGGGCTCACCTTGCAAGCTGGCAGTACAAGTAATCAATGAAGTGCACAATGGTGATTGTGGTGAGCATTAGGTTTCTCAGAAGCTGTATGCAGAATCGCTAAGGTTGGGGTACTACTGGTCGACTATGGAGTCCGACTTCATCTCTTATGTCCAGCACTGTGAGGTTGCCAAAGGCACGCCGAGAAGATGCACATGCCAGCGTTCGACCTCAGCATGATCCTAGACCACTGGCCATTTTACTATTGAGCTTTTGACCTCATCGGCCTTATCCACCCACCGTCCAGAGGCATATAAGGATTATGGTCGCAACCAAATGCTTTATGAAGTGGGTCTAAGCCATACCTCTTCGGAAGGCTGCGAGAGGAGTCATTTCTAACGTCTTGCATGACCACATCATATGTCATTTTGGTATCTGCCGTTGTATCGTTTCAGACAATGGCAAGTCATTCATCAACAGGGAAGTCTGAGCTCTTATGGAATCGTACCACATCAACCATGCTACATTAACTCCTTACTATCCCCAGGGAAATGGTCAGGCTGAAGCCTCCAACAAAACTTTACTCTGTGTTTGTCATGGATGGTCCATGATGTGAATGGGTCATGGTCTGAGAAGCTAAGTATCGCACTTTGGGCTTATGGAACTTCCAAGCACACAACAATGAGGACCACACCCTTCTTCCTTGTCTATGGGGATGAGTTCGTGACACCAGTCGAGATCACAGTCGCCTTTACTAGACTTTCCTTATGCAGTGGTCTCAAAGAGGAAGAAACCAAAATTGCAACCCTTCAAGGTCTTGATAAAACAAGAGCCAACACCTTGTGCCAAATGAAGCAGTATCATGAGCAGCACACAAAAGCCTATGGGAAGTCAGTCAAACCGCGTTCATTTGTCAAAGGCAACCTTGTCTTTCAAGCCTCCAAGCATGTACGCCTCAATATGTCAGCCCCCAAGTTCACGCCAAATTGGGAATGTCCTTTTCAAGTGCATGCAACCAGGGACAACGGCTCCTACCTCCTGCTCAACCCTGAGGACGGACATATCGTGGCCCCTATCAAAGACCGGTACCTGAAGAAGTATTATGCATAGTTAGTTGCGGATTGTTCCTCCCCGCACCTAGCCCCAAGCTTAGAACACTTGACTAAAATAACATTTTTGTACATGCATACCTATTTATAGACTTGTAACTTTTTTTATTATTACAAGTTTTCACTTCACTCATGTAATGGCATTTTGACCAAAATACTATCAATGCAATATCATTCTTTTGCCTCAACTGTTGTATAAAAGTGCACAATTTTATTTCCACCCTTGTTAACTAAGCATCCTGCTACCTGTGGGAGGGGGGAACAATAACTGGAAGCCAACTTCACACGCAAGTCATCCAATTACAGTAAAAACATCACATAACAATAAGTACAGATGCAAAGGAAACATACAATTGCACTATCAACATAATAAAAATAAATACAACTCACAGGTTTGCAGGCCACTATAGAGCTCAATGTCTACAAGAAAATGTAAAGTACAACCTATTTCAAGTAGGGGAGCAAACAACGTTTTAGCGGGGTCAGAAGTGTAAGCCTCCAGTGTCTGCTGATGTGATTGCAAATTGGACCATCTGGTGTCCCAGTTGGGGCGCAGCCTCTCCATCTCTACCTGTTGACCCTTCGCCTCAATCAGCCTTCTCTCTGCCTCCAGAAGCTGGATCCGCATCTCTGCCATCCTCGCCTCCGCTTCCATCCTTTCCTTGGTCGCCTCTATCCCCTCTGCATCAAGCACCCTCTTCTAACTCTGTAATGCTACCTCCTAGGGGCCTACAAGGGTCAACTCTGTTGCTGCCTTGGCACTCTCACTCCTTGACCTAATGTAGTATGCCAACCAATCCAACTGGAAGCCGAGAGCCAAAAAGGCGTGTGAGATTAAAAAAGAACTATGATATGACCTTTGAAGTCTAGCCCAGATACCGACACTCTGTCCAAAGTCACTAGCCACTCCACGAATGAAGTGTACACCACCCTAAAAAATAGTGCGCCTTGCACAACAATAGACCCATCAAAGGTCTACGGGTGTCTCGCCTTGGTCATCTCAAATCGGCGCTCTACCTCAGTAGACAATCCAACACCTTCCCACGGTGCCCCATCCACCTGCCCGACTAAAGACCCTCCACTGGCATCACCGGCCCCTGCAACCCCGCTACTCATTGAGAAAGTGCCAGAAACCTCCGTCGTAGCCCTCGCGTCAACAACACTAGAGTGCATTGCCAAAAGAGTAGTGCCCGCATCAATCGCTGACCTTGGCAGTGTATCCTAGGGAGGTTTAACAACTGAAGGAATTGAAACCTGCTACCATGGTGCTGGGACTATAACCACTTCCTATGTAGCCGTCGGCTCACCACGATCCCCTGCCATAATGTCTGCCTCTGTACTCATCCACCAGTTACAACTGACATCAAACATTTGGGCATAACCCACTGGCCGCTGAATAAGGCCTCTACAGTCTCTTCTTGGACGTCAGCCAACTGTCTGTGTAATACCCCAACCTTATGTCTAGTTTATGGTAAATCCTATCTTATTAGTTATAAGGTATTTGGCAACGATTTTTGAGCAATAGTATATTTGGTCTTTAACGACAATTTGTAACAACCATAAGTTGTAGTTTATGACGCAGGGTGCAACAAAGAAATGAATGAAGGTTATTTGGTAACTTGAGAAGCTATAATTAAATTAGGGTTGATTTCATAAATATTTGATCTCTCAGTTCAGTTATTTTAATATTGCAGGGGGAAGCGTAGAGGAAAAAAATGAAATGATAGAGAGAGATTTGAGGTTATAAAGAAGGAGACACTAGAAGCAAAAAAAAATATAGATATATAACAAATTAAAACGAAATAAAGGAGAAAAGAAAAAAAATAGAAAAGAGAACAAGAAGAGAGAAGACGTGCAGTGAGAAAGGGAGGGCAGCCGACCCTAAAGAGGGCAGCGCCTCTGCCTGCCAGATCTGGCAATCTCACTTCCGGCCACACGCACTGTCGCCAGCAGCCTCATCGGAAGCCAACTCCTCTTCGAGATCACGGCTGCCGTCGCCCATAGTTCGTCGAATGCCACCGGATCTGCTTGTACAACCGGCGACGAATCATCATCGGCCAGTCGTCGGTTCTTCTTCTTTAACCGCCGACCAGTCGCCGTTCGAATACCCGCATCCTCGCAAAATGACGCGCGATTAGTCGACAGTAGCAACGATCGCCATCGCCCGGTCTTTCGCATTCTCTCTCCATTCACTGACCAATTTTTGTCACAGATCTTCGTCGAAAACAACATGTCGTGCCATCATCGATCCTCCGTGCCGCTATTGTCATGGCGTCACAGCCACAGCGATGGCCAACGGCAGCAACTCAAGTGATGGGATGCCGGCGAGGCCCATCGACCGGTGAGAGCGATGCCGGAGACAAAAAATAAATAAATAAAATAGAGTTAGTTGTCGATGCGCCATCGGTGATGTCGCAGCGGCAGTCGACGGAGATGATGTTGGTGATGCATCGGTTTATGGAAATCGCAAAGGGTGGTGCATGGCTGGTGACAGTGGGCCAGCAGTGGTGGTCTTTTGGTATCGGGTGCACAGGCGATTGTTGGTGCTTAGGAGATCTCACCAGGATGGAGAGGGAGATTAGGGTGGCCGATCTTTGCGCTGGCGGTTCTGCTATGAGACCGGCGGTAATTGTAGTGAAGCCATGGGTTTGTGGTGGTGATGGTTGACGGTAGCGACATCGGTGATGTCACAGCGGTGGTTTGATATGGCGATAGAAAAGGCTTATTGCTTCAGTTATGTTACCTCTAGTGAGTTGGGTGGTGGAACGGTGACCGGGAGTGTGGCCGATTAGTGGAGATTGGTGATCGAGGTGCATCTAAGGTGGAGCTTGGCGGTTGCGGCGGTGATAGCACTTAATCCTATTGATTGGATGAATTAGGACAGAAGAATTTTGGTGGCACTCTGTATAAAATTAGGAAATGGGTTTGGTGGTGGTGTTGTTATGATTTTGATGGACATGAAACGGTGGCCATTTGGCGGCAGTTGGCGATGGGTGGTGGTTTGTGTCTAATAGGCTGTGTATATGGGGCATTGTGGTGTGGGTGTATATTTGGTGAAGAGTGCGGTTGTGTATGTCTGCATATACAGGTTCTGCATGTGTTGAGTGTTTGTGGGTAGACGGGTTCGTGTAGTGTGGTGGGTGTACAATGTCTGAGTTTGGGCAAGTATCCAGGGGTGGTTGTTGTTGGACGATGGTGTGTAAGGGGATGTGTATGGGAATACCATGTGTGCATGATGGTGCGAGTTGGATGGGTATGTGTAGTGTGAGTGTGTATACATGTTTGTATGTGCATGAATGTGAACTGTGTACAATGTGTGCATACATAGTGTGTCTAACAGGGTACAATATGTTTGTGTGCATAATGTGGAGTGCAGCGTGGAGTTGATTTTGGGTGTGGAATTGTAGTGATGATGGTGGTGGACTAGTTGTGGGTTGTATAAAGATGGCACATGTAGTGTTTGGTTGGTTATGGGATCTAGCAGCTGGTATATTGAGTTTGATGATACTGACTATGAAACAGGGTTTGGTAGTGTAGTTGCGATATTGGTTTGGTTCCGGTTGTGGTTTAATGACGGTGCTGTGTCTATTGTGCATACAAGGTGCATGCTGCGTGGTTGATGCTGGGCAATAGTGTGTAACAGGGGGTGTTTGTAGGGCATGGTTGTGAACGATAAGGTGTAACAGGGGTGCATGTTGGACACTATTGCATGAGTGTGGTTGTGTATATTGTAGCAATAGGGCATGCTCGATGGGTTTGTGACATCAAGTTAGTTGAGAGAGGCTCGACAGCGGTGATGAAATGCTGAGAATGGCATGGTGAACTGGGCACGATTTTGGAAGGGTTGTGTAGCGGGCGGTCAGATGCGGCGTCGGAGTTGTTTGAGGAAATAACCAACAGGAATCATCAATGATGCCTTCATGTCATAGTAAAGCTGGGAACATGGAAATAAATAAAAAAAAAGAATGGCCCTAACCATTCTTTTAGCAAGATGTAGCAGCGAGGTTGTCGCTCCAGAGACTTTGATGTGGGATTTGCGTAGCGTCAGGTAAGTGACCCTTTGATTCAATTAGTGTTTTTATATACAACGTATATGTTTATCTACTGTTAAAAATGTAGTGTTTTCAGCATTGATCGTTTTAAGTACGTTTAACTGCTCTGGCTTAAATTACCAAAAAAAAAAAGGTTTTAGTGTTTTATTCTCGTCAAAGAAAAACCGGACTAGCATGTAAATGGTGTTTTGCCTAGAAACTGAAATGGAACTCGGATTTGAAATGTATTGTATTGACGTTATTGTGAATATTGAACATGTTGAGGATTATTGAAAAGATGTGAGGATGGTTGAGAATCAATTGATGAGTGATTTTGTTCACGATGAACCCAAATGGGGTTTTTGGTTTACTCAATTGCTGTGCCCTATATCCACGGGGGAAAGTTGGATTTCGGGCCCTGGTCAACGGGGCTTGTACGTTGATGCACAGTACTGTTGCTCGTGGTTCGCCCATGCGTCCACAGAATTTTATCCCGGATGGAGGAGGGATTTCGGGCCCTAGTCAGTGGGGCTCGTACGCTGACCGCAGCATATCGTTTGAGCTAATGTTGGAATCGAACTGGTTGTCATGAGTTTTGCGCTAATGATTTTATGCTTCAGTTTTTGGTTTAATGTACTCTATTTTGTTTTACCTGATGATTATCAAATCTATGATTTTTAGATATCTTAATGATGCTATAATATAAGTGAGTTATTTTCTAACATGCTATGGTCCAGCTAGTTGAATCATTGGTTACTTACTGAGCACGTGGAAGCTCATCCCTTACTTATCATTTCAGGTTTGAAAGTAAGGTGATGGTGACGAGCTTAGGAAGGAACAATTTGGCACTGAGCTCCGGAGACTGTATTGGCTGAGTCGCTAATATTTAGATTGTTGATTTAATTCTAGCTGATGACAATGGGAGTTATGAGGAGTTTTAGTATAAGTCATGTAATCAAATGCAAAAATATGAGAATGTAATTTAAGTTTATAGAAGTTTTAATTTCCGCTGCAGATTATATGCCGTTTTAGCGAGTAAGGCCTGGCAGAGCCCTCGGTTGGAGTCCGTAGGGTCTGCGGCCGGTCACGTGCCTAGCTCGCGGGCCTGCCTGTGGGTTCGGGTCGTGACAGTCTGGCTCTACTATGTAACCCGCTGCCGATGCCAGTGCCTTGGCCTCTTCAGTCGCCTCGGCATCTGATGTCTCAGCCTCCTCGGCTGCCCTGGTGTTTGGTGCCTCAACCTCCTCGATCGCCATAGTATCCACCGCCTTAGCCTTGGACCTCGCTCATTATGCACCCCGATACCTCCATCATCAAACTCCTGCCAAGTAACCAAGGAAAGATATCAGATCATAGCCACATATAGTACACGACAAATATATATAACAAAGCGAAGGAAAAAAATAATAACCTTAGAGTCTTACTCATCTAACACATCTCACGGCCTTTTTGATCCTTGTCTGCGTGCGGCTGATGTACCCTATTCTGCCTGCCGAACACTCTTTATCCTCACTTGCAATGTCGACAGAGAACCCTTAGTGGCCCTCCGGTACCCTCGGCACATGAACCACCAGCTCCTCAGCAATGGCATCCTCCTGAGCATCATCATCAGGCTCCCCGGAGCCCTCATCAACATTTCTCTCGGAGCTAGCCCCGGAGCCCCCAACAATCAAGGCTGGCATCTTACACAGTCTCATGATTTATGGTGAAATGATGCTCAACCCCCTGTCACTCGTAAGCACATCAAGCTGCAGCCGCTCCCACCATCTCGTTTACTCCATCGTCACCACCTCCATCGATAATGTACCAAGCCGTCTCCAATCTTCAGTCAGTGCTGAGCACTCATGGGCTGTATCGAATATGGTGTATCGGAAGGCCGTATCCACTTTATATGGCCTATCATACCCATATGAGGGCTTTAGATCATAATTGAAGGCCAATGAAAGACGATTTGGACTATACCTCGCTACATAGTATCGGGACTATGGGGGCTTCCCGCCATTATCTGTTAGCACAGGGAGCACCCTGTGAAATATGATACAAGGAGCGCAAACTATTGCGGGGCTAACTCCTCTCTCCTAGCTAGTGAGATCTAAATGTCCTGCACATGTAGCCATGGCGGGGTTCCGTATGAAGAATGCATCTCCATATACAGACGTGAAAAACACGCGTCTCACATGTCCAACACCTACACCAACACTCACCCCAGCTTCTTGATGCCCGACCATGCAAATGCCTGCTCACCGCTTCCCCACATAGCAAACTGCCATGATGGCCTGCCTGGCTACGTCACCTCACCCATTAGAGGACAAGGATGTACTTGCAGGCATCCCACCAGCCGATAGTCTATGCAGCACTCATACTCCATATGGCTAAAGGAGAAGTTGCCGTTAGCACGCTATATTTGACCTTAGGAGTCAAACTCAAATGGTTTGTACTTAGAGCCTTTGCCTCACACTCTTTTCGATCATCAGTATCCATTTTTTCATGCTTCTTGCTCGATAAAGCTTTCATTAGTTTTCTTGTACCAAAATATCTTTGACAGTACTTTGTCAAAGACTAAAATATTTTTTCCACTAAAGGGCTCAATATCAATTTTTGTGCCTACCATCTTTTTCAGCAATAACAGTACTAACAAAAGCTCTGATACCACTCGTTAATGTCGCTCAAGCACATGAAGCAAAAACATTGATGTTGGCTGGTTTGGTTTTGGATTCAACCTCCAAACCTAGACATGCTCACCCTAGCAAAAGATTTTCTTATATTTTAGTCATTTTTTCTTAGCCGAACATAAGAGGAAATTTTGCGTCTTGTAGAGAACAACAATTTGGACCCTTTATTCACCAAAAGCGCATCACAAGAAAGGAACTACGTAATGGTTTTTTTTTTTCATTTTTCTTCTTAATTTTATGCTTTAATTGAGCCAATATTTAGACATGCTCACCTTAGCAAAAGATTTTTGCAAAACATAAGAGGAAATTTTGCATCTTGTATAGCACATAATTTTGGACTCTTTATTCACCAAAAGCTAATCTCAGGAAAGGAACTAACTTAATAGAGCTTTTGTTTTGATTCTTAATTTTTGTTTTGATTGAGCCAGTATTTATATATCAACCTGTCCATGAGTTCTTGACTCAAGGTGACTCTTTTAAGTATGAAACAATGTGGACTTGGATATCTTTAATTTCAAGCCATACTTTTGAACCATACTTCTAATATCTGTAATTACACTATCTATAGATACTATTGTGATGACCTACGGTCATGGTGTAAAAACCCATGACTTTCGCCAATAAAGAGTCGCCATCTAATTTTTATTAGGGTTAATGAAAAATGACATTCTGTAGTTTGCACGTTTTTGCAGGTTCCTCTTTGTAGTTTCAACTTCGACAAAAGTATGTGTCCCTTCTTTTTTTTAAAAACCACTTCAAAACGTAACGCCGGTTCATTTTCTGGCATAAAGTATGCACGTGCCCTTTTCCCATGGGAAAATTGGTACAATCCCTTACCCTTTTCCCCTCCAATTGCCTCACACATGTATCCCTCTGAAATGCCAATACCCCCCGATTGGGGCTGCATTCCCAAAAAAAAACCCGACTCGTTGATAGCGTGTCACGACCCAAACCCACAACTGGGCCTGTGAGCCAGGTGTGTGACCGACGGTAGGCTCATTGGACAATCACCAAAGACTTTGCCAAGCCTTACTCGCTAAAACCTATGCAAACTATATCAGAAACTAAAACTTTTACAACTCTAGTTACAACTTCATTTCTAATTTCATTACAAAATCTTTATACATCAACAGTTATGAAATAATCCCAGTTACAACGACTACAATCCTTGAAGTCCACATCATTCTCCTTTAAATTTTCAAGCCCTCAGTCGTAACCATCATCTTACTCTTAAACCTAAAATGATAAATAAGGAGTTAGCATCCACGTGCTCAGTATGTAATTAGTGACCCAACTTGCTAGACCGTAGCATGTTAGAAAATAACTTAATTCACTAAATAGAAACTTTACCGAGGGATAAAACTTTAAAGTAGTAAAGGGCAATTTATTCCATAAAGCGTAATAAGGTATAAGCAAAACAGCTCAGAGGGCATAAAAATCTTTAGCATGAAAACATCATCGCAAGAAATTTCCAGCCCAACATTACTCAAACAGTGTGTTGGTCCCACTGACTTGGAACACCTGGGGTAATAATCATTGTGGAAGCAGGGGCAACCACTAGCTCTCAACATACTGCCCAGTTGATAAGGTCCCTAAATCTAACTTTTTCTCGTTAGATATAAGGCACAACAAGTGAATAAGCAAAAACAACCCATCTTATTCTATTCTAAATAAAGTCTATGAACTACTAATGGTCAAACCATTTCACAAAATTTCAATATTCTTTCAGACATTTTAAGTCCAAAAATCTAGTCAACCTTGCAATAAACATTTCAAACCAATTTTCATGACAATCTCTATCAAAATATTGTTACATGTCGGTCCGATTTTTAACGGGAAATAAGTATCACTAAAAGCAGTTGTGGATGAATAGTTCTTTTACTTATGAAACAGATAAACGTCACTAAAAACAGTTCATATCTGACAAACACTGATTTCTCAAAAATAGATAAACATATATGCTCTATATAAAAATACTAGATGGATGAAAAGGTCACTTAAATTAACACTACGCATTTCCTCGATATTCAGATCCAGCGTGACGATCACGATGCTACATCTAACAAAAAACCCGTACCTATAACCCGCAAGATCGTCGATCAAGATACAACATTCCTGCCGGACATCTTCTCAAATAGCTCAAACGTTGCCTTTAACTGTCCAGCCTTTACATACCCGTTCAATATCGTGCTCTAACTCAGCATGTCTCTTTCTAAGGCATTGTATCGAACAGCTGTCGAGCTTCCCACAACTTAACTGGTTTCAATAACCCAACAAGAAATCCTTATGCTAAAAAAAACTCAGTCAAACTCTAGAGCTCACGCTAATCACTTCCTTTTTATTCTCATAATCCACACACTTCTTGTCCAAAATACACACACATGTATAGGGTACACCCGTACAAGCACAGGGTACATCTGCACAAGCACAGGGTACACCTAACATGGTACCACACTATCAATACACGCGCACACACTGACACAGTAAACAAGCACAAGCACAAACACATCACTATCTGCACCCTCGCGCACGTGCACACATATACACATATTTGCGCTCATAAAATACACCCACAGTACACATGCATACACAGGCACAAACTCACACATGCACACATCGTATACACAGGCGCGCGCACACACACACAAACTCACACATGCATGCATCGTACTGTATATACATACACAATCACATACACACCCTATAATATGCAAATTCACACACATACGTACACCTATAGTATACATACACACGAACATTGTAATACACACACCTGCGCACACTCATAATGCACACACCGGAAACACACACATACATACCACACACACACCCACTCCATACACGCACATAAACACGCATACACCACTCACAACGCGTGCAAGCGCGCGCGCAGAAAGCCACACAGCTGTTCTCAGATACCCTTAATACACACATGCAACACACAGCCACAAGGTTTATAAACACAGACTCACACACAATACACACATACACACAGCCATACGGTTGTTTTCACTCCTTCACGGCTAACGCGCGCGTGCACACACAAAGTCATCCACGGCTGTACACACTCTCGCAACTCCCCCTCCCCTACACACACAGAATACCCACACCCACATCCACTCTCTGTTCATACCCATATCCACACACACCTGTACACGCACACATGACAAACGTAAAACACTTCACCCATATTCAGAGCACATAGTATACACTCGCACTACACACACTATAGACACACACACACACACACAGTGCGCACATATTAAACACAAAATACATAACACTATACAGACACAGGACATAAGCCGCACACACCCACACACTATCACAAATCTGCAACATTCTCACCTATACACAGTCGTCCAACAACAAACACACCCGCACCTGCCAAACCACACATACACCGTCCAAACAGTATGTTGGCATTGGGGTTTTAAACCCATTGTGGAGAAGCTGGAGAAGCAACTTTTACTCAACTTTTAAATTGGTTCCAAACCATATTTTGGTTAAGAACAAATTGATTCACGTTCCTCTATTGGAATAGATGATTGTGGTATATTCACATGTTTAAAATGAATGAGAGATGAATGAGAAAATTGAAGTTAAAGTTGGTGGTTCACCTTGAAGGGAAAAGAGTATCCCACAAGAAGAGATAAAGCCAAGTTATCTCCTTATAAGGCTTAGCCTTGAGCTAAGGGTTGGGCCCCTTGGGGGTACCCATGTTTTGTAAGGAGGGAGGACCTAGGTTGACCTAAGGTCCACCACACACGCGCGCGCCGCCCGCCCCGCCCCGTCCCGGTCCGTGGCTTGGGCTTGGGCCCATTAGGCTTTAATCTTTTTGGGACAAATATTTTAAATAAATAAAGTTTATTTATTTATTTTCTTTTCCAGAAAGTTGTGACCTTTCCAGCTTAACAGTTTTTCTGTGAAAAACGACTCAGTTTTCAGAAGTTAGAAATTAACCACTTCATCCCGAAATTTAATTCTGCAATATTTCTGCTGTCTCGTTCCTCTGTCCGAAAGAGTTCTGTGCTATAGTTTTGGTTCGCCGGGTCTACAGATTTGGAGTGCTCCTATTTCCAGACGTACTACCGTTGTATCCTGGGAGGCTTTTCGTCAGGAGACCGTTAGCACCGTTGCGGGACGAATAAAGTCTTAAGGACAGTGAATCAAATTCACGCCTCGGTTCTCCATTGCTGATTATCTGATTTTGTTGTGAGTTAATTTTAATCGTTAAACTACATTTCAGTATTTTCGTACTTCCTTATTTTCTGCCAAAGTATACACGAAGTTATACTTTTAACAACACAGTACACCCACACACCACCATGTAACATCCAAGATTGGAGGTCGGTGAGTGCCATCTCACCAAGACCGGCGATTGGCATCACCTATGTTGCACCTACCACTAGATTTGCATCCTCCGGCAAAGTTGCACAACCATCCGCAACCAATGTAACCTCACAACCGCCGATCACCCATCGATCACCCATCGTTGCAAGATTTCAAGACAATAGCTCAAGAATTTGATTCGATGGTTAAGCGCAAGAAGATGGCGCACGTAACAAGGGGAGATAGTAGGAGTGGCTACCAGAATCTTCTCGACCATCTTCACACGAGACAAACCAACTGCGCTCATGGCTTTCTTGTATACGTGTAACATTTTGAATTGGTGGACGACCATAGTTGAAGAGATCTATCATTACTAGATGCTTCCTTCGGAACAACTGCGTGAGGTAATTGCACGAGGTACTTAACCATGTACTATTTTTTGGCCCTGGCACAACGGCAACAAACTATTCGCATGAGGGGATTATTTTGGATATTTTAGCTCTAAGTTTAGCGAGTTATGCTTTTTCTGCTAAAAGTCTCACAAGTGTCGCTTTATAGCCACTTTCGCGACAAAAATATAATTCAGTTTTCTAAAAGTGAAGCAAGTTTAGACAACCGGTGAACCGAACAATGAATACCGTTTTTTTCTACAGCTCCAATCAATACCTCATTTTTCTGTGTGTAGTTTCTCGGTTTCTATTGGAGCACAAGTTTCTTGTTTAACGTGCGAAGTGAATAGAGCATATTTGAAACCCAGACAATGAACCAAGAGTTACTTTTGAATGGCTACAACGACTGCCTCCCCAGACCGTTCATATTCCGGCGACCGTTGATGTGCTTCTGGCCAACGATATATCTTCACCAGAAGTCAAAAACCATCCTCTCTTCCTCTACTGCAAATTAGTGCTGCAATACAACCAGCTTCCATGCAATTAGAAAAAACCGTGGCCTTGGACGATCAGAAACTGCTGAAAAGAAGCAGCAGAATGCTGGTTGAACACGATCACCAGGGTAAGCAGCTTCCAGGATGCGTGGTATATATGCCACTAGGTGAGTGTGCATCCAGCTTTACATTGGAGGATGCAGTTTGCAACCACGGTTTCTTCATGATGGCTCCAAATAATTGGATTCCATCCACCAAGACCCTCCAGCGTCCCTTGAGACTCGCTGACTCCACCACTTCTCTCACAGTTTCCATCTCTCAGTTGTCCTGCCAGTCGCTCTCGCTTCTGGTTCATGGTACAGATTGTCTCTCTTCTTGTGATCAGCAAGCCATTGAGGTACTTCCTCTCTCTCTTTTTCACTTTAAAAAACTTGAATCCACAACGTGTGTGGCATACAATAAGGGGCACCGTGTACGTTAACCATACCAGGAGATGGGTTGATTTAGGATATATAAGCTCAGACAGATCTTGCTGGCTGAGAAGATTTACGTGTTTGTATGGTGATCCTACTAATATCACCTGCTAATGCTGTACAATTTCAGTCTATAATGTGCCAGTGAGCATGGTATCTAATGATTACGTGTACTTTCATTTCATAACTTCAGTCAATGTCTAAATTTTATATCAAGCAGCATGTCTCTATAAACACACTTGAGACTCTGTTGTGTTCATCGTCCATATACTGCACGGTGAATAATCATGCAGCATCTCGGGTATGATTTGCTTCATCAAATGTACAATAAACACAAAAGTATACATTTGAACATTCACTAAATGCATATGATGAACAAAGATGTACACAGATATCTTGTTTTCACGCCCACCAGATTGAATCACACAAAGTGGATGTGCTCAACTCCCAGTTCTAATCGAACATGGCTCTCATACCATGTTAAAAGTTTTACATGACTCATATATATTGGAAATTGATTGTACAAGAGATATATATGTGGAGAGTGGGGAAGACACTCTTTAGGTGGCTCGTAAGACCGTCCCTGGTGGTTCACTTTAATCCATACATGACATTGCTATTGATACATGACATGTATAATTCTAGAGTGAACCGTGTACTTTCCAAGTATGTGGTTCAATGCAATTATCTTGGAATCCACTTAAACTAGACTACTCTTCTGCAAGAGGTAAATGATAGTTTTTCACCTATTCTCAACACGGTAGTAAATGGTATAATTTGATAGCCTAAAAAGTTGTCTGATATAGTAATACCATCTCAAAAGTCATTGAAAGTTGGTAAGCACTATAATATTGTGTACTTCTTATAGTTTTTGAAAGGTACATTTATCATCTACATTTAGCGGAATAATAGATGTTAGTATTATACAATTTGCTTGCAGGCTCAGGTGGCGCGGATGTTGAGGATATCACAGAAAGACGAAAAGGACGTGCAAGATTTTCAAAGTTTACACAGAGAAGCAAGGAAGAGGGGTTTTGGCCGGCTTTTCCGATCCCCAACACTTTTTGAGGATGCTGTTAAATCTCTTCTTTTATGCAACTGCACGTACATTTCCTTGCTCACCTCCTTCACTAATCTTTGATTCCTGACTACGGGTTTCTTTTGAGAGTTCTTTCCTCTCACATAAAGACTAAACAAAGGGCTAGTCTATATAACATTCCATCAAGTTTTCATCGAAAGGAAGAGGTCTTCAAAGGGCATGCAAAATTAAGTTGGCAATTCTGCATGTTAATCAACTCATATTGCTTCCTTATGTCCTAGGTTTGAGAGGACCTTGAAGATGGCTAAGGCTCTTTGCGCGCTCCAACAAAAGTTCTCTCAAGGCCTGATTTCCCTTCCCACGGCACCTACCCCTAAAATTTCAAAGAGGAAGAGAAGATCAAAGAGAGATAAACCTACTGAAAAATCAACTGGGGAGGGAAAACTCAAAATTATTCCGGATCATGATGATCAAGTTTTAGGAAATTTTCCTAATTCAAGAGAGCTCGCTAGTCTGAATGAGGATATATTGGACAAGCACTGCCGTCTTGGATATAGAGCACGTCAGATTCTTGGTTTTGCTAGACATGTTGAGAGGGGTAAGTTTGAGCAGATTAAGTTTGAAGGATGTCATGACTTAGCCTCAGAGGAGAAGATACTATATGGCGAATTGAAGAGAATCAAAGGCTTCGGTCCTTTTGCCTGTGCAAACATGTTAATGTGCCTTGGGTTCTATGGAAAGATTCCTGTAGATAGTGAAACTGTTAGACATGTAAAAGAGGTTTGGTTAACAGCTTCTTGCTTCATTTCAATTGTTTTCACATATATTTTCATTTGCTTCATTTTTTCAATTGTTTTCACATATATTTTCATGAATCTTATAACTACTATCGTCCTTGTTTCAGGTCCACACCGATGGAACAATGGTTGATGAGATTTACGAGAAGTATGCACCATTCCAATGCTTAGCATACTGGTAAGTTGCTGGATTGAATTGCTTCTATTTTGAGTCTGCTTTTTGATGGGTGTCTGGTGGTTAGGCAAAGCACTTCAGTTTTCTACAATTGAACTATCTGCTTTTGTGTTCAAGTACGCATTTCTATCCTTGCTGTAGTCGCACCAAAATGCCACAGTGTTAAATGATGTCCAAAGACCATAATTTGATAGAATCGTTTCGATATATTTGAGTCCAGCGCGTTCCTTTCAATTACTTCTGTTCTTTGTAGCAGGTTTGAGCTCTTGGACTACTATGAAAAACAATTCGGGAAGTTAAGTGAGTTGCCAAAGTCTGCATATGGTACTGTTACAGGAAGCCGCATTGAGATAAATGGTAGAAAAAGTAATGAGGAATGATGACTACACCTTCAGTTAGAATATCTTTGTTTTCGTGTATCAATCTCATTTTTTGACTGGATGGGGATGAATGAAAAAGTTATTTTTTGCAGGGAAAAAGAGACAACTTCATGATTTCATATCGGTAATTTGGTTGACTACACGCGTGCTTCTATTTTGTAGTCGAGCTAAAACTTGAAATTATGTTGTCAGCAGTCTTGAGCGTTTGCTTTTCTGCTCTCTCAATTGTGTCTGATGGGGCCTTTTTAAAGTAAGTAAACACTAATCGACGAACTGAAGCCACTTTCATCAATTTACCAAAATTTGACGATTGCCACAGTTCATGCTATCGCAAAAAGTAGCTTAAAATGGAGGAACCGTGTCAAGTGCTCAAAAGATTGATTAAATATTGAAAGCATCCCATTCCCCGAATGTTGTTCTGCTTTTGGAATCTATGTTCACTTACTAAACAAACTGTGCTGGAAAACTGGGGGAAGCTAAAATAAAGAAGGGACGACGAGCAACAATAACACTTACTAAAAGCATCCCATTCCCCTGATGTTTTTTCTGCTTTTGGAATCCTGTTCATTTACTATACACACTGTGCTGGAAAACTAGAGGAAAGCTAAAAGAAATAAGAGATGACTAACAACAATAACACTTACTAAAAGCATCCCATTCCCCGAATGTTGTTCTGCTTTTGGAATCTATGTTCACTTACTAAACACACTGTGCTGGAAAACTGGGGAAGCTAAAATAAAGAAGAGACGACGAGCAACAATAACACTTACTAAAAGCATCCCATTCCCCTGATGTTTTTTCTGCTTTTGGAATCCTGTTCATTTACTATACACACTGTGCTGGAAAACTAGAGGAAAGCTAAAAGAAATAAGAGATGACTAACAACAATAACACTTACTAAAAGTATCCCATTCCCCGAATGTTGTTCTGCTTTTGGAATCTATGTTCACTTACTAAACACACTGTGCTGGAAAACAGGAGGCAAGCTAAAACAAATAAGACATGACTAACAACAACAACACGCAGATGAATTTCAGTCCACCTGAACACGCTACTGGACCTTTTACCAAACTTATGCCATAATTGTTTTTGTTTTTGCCAAACTTTTGTGTAGTCGTTTTTGTCTTTGGTGCTTGTTACTTTTTGCAATGTGGCACTCATGGTTGGCTTCTAAATTTTTTGAATTCTGATAGTGCTGCTGCTACTAATAGTCACAAAAGCTGATAGCTCAGTTTATGGTTATGATCCTGTAGCAATCTCACACACATTTTCGATGAGTTGTTGTTGATATATAAGAGAGAAGAGAATAGTATTATTGAGAGTAAAAGTATATATGTACAATAGAGCCTTTATACATGCATGATAGAAAACCTAAAGAATATTCTAAAATAGAAAAAAAATAACATAATAACCCCTGTATTATAGACAATATTATACAATGGCATTAACATCCCCTCTCAAACTCAAGGTGGGAGAGAACAAGCAATTGGAGTTTGGAAACTAGCTCTTGAAGTTGTTCTGGACGATATGATTTGGTGAAAATGTCTGTCGTTTGATTGAGTGAAGTGACAGAATATAAGAGAACAATGCGACGAACAAATGCTGACGCACAAAATGACAATCAATCTTGATATGCTTGGTACGCTCATGAAACACATCATTGTGAGCAATCTCAGTGACACTTCGATTGTCATAATATAAAGGTGTAGCAATAGAATGTGTAACTCCCATGTCCTCGAGTAGCCAGCGCAACCATAAAAGCTACTGGTTGTATCAGCCAGTGCTCAATATTCAGCTTCTGTACTAGAACGAGCTGTGAGGGTCCGTTTCTTACTTCTCCAGGAAATAAGAGAGGTACCAAGAAAGAATCAAAAACCAGTAGTAGAGCATCGATCGGTAGGATCGCCATGCCAATCCACAAGACTGCCAACCAACGTGCAATACAAAGTAGGATCACGAAGAGGTGTACCATCAGGAGGAGTAAACCGTATATTAGGCTCAAGAGGAGTAGAAGCAATTTTGCTATAAGTTAAACTAGCATGAGGAAGGAGATTAGAAGTAGTGGAAACTTCAAGTCCAAGAAAGTAACTGACTGTAACAAGATCTTTAATCTCAAAGTGGCGATTAAGATCTTGCATGAGAATAAAAATGCCATCAATATCACTGCCTATGATAATCATGTCATTCACATTGAGGAGCACAAGTATGATATCCTTAGTAGATTGTTGAATAAAGAGTGCTGAATCATGTGCACTTGATGTGAAACCAGATTGCTGCAAAGTGGAACTAAACTTGGCAAAACAGGCACGAGGTGCTTAATGCACGATGAAACCGACAAACTTTGTTCAGAGGATAAGCATATAGACTTCCCAAATTAGATCATCATTATATTCTTGACATCCATCTAAAATAAAGGCCACTTACAAACGGCAGCAACTGCGAG
>JAVXUP010004001.1:0-45531 GCA_033070095.1 Escallonia herrerae | reverse complement strand
ATATATATATATATATATATATATATATATATATATATATATATATATAGGGAGCTGATCCATTGATAGCGCTAGCAAATGGAGTTAAGTTGCTAGCGCGATCTGACCGTCCATCCTGAAAGATGGACGGTCCAGATCGCGCCTTTTCCAAAACTGATCCCCGTCCGCCATACTGTCTCGCGGACGGGAGTTTACCTTTTTGCCCTCCTCCCATGTCCGCGAGACTGTCTCGCGGACGCCTTTCTGTTCCTGACATGTGTCAGGAAAAAGGCGTCCGCCATACTGTATGGCGGACGATCTCTAGGCTGACACATGTCAGGGCCTGTCCCCTCGGTCGCCTATAAAGTCTCGGGCGTGAGCCCCGAGAACTGTCCCCTGGTATCTGTATGGCGTCAACTCTCTCCTGCTATAAATATTTAATCAGATCGGGGTATTTATATTATTGTAGCGGACGGCGTCCCCTCTCTCGAACATCTAACCTAAAGCCGCTACCCCATCTACGGCGACTCACATCTCCGGTCACCCACATCTCCCCGCCGACACCACCGTCCTCACCTCAACGACGATCTCGATGGCTTCTGGATCGGAGACCACCTACGCCTACGATTATATTGGCAACTTGCACCTGGTAGGCAAACACTTTTTCAAAGTCATGATGCCGGGATTTGAGCATGAACTTGTAGGCTATCCCTCTTTCTCTTTCTCTGTATTTTCGTGTGTTAAAAGTTTGATCTTTTGTTTTTCTTAACCAAAACTAACCTATTTTTTGTATTTTGTGTTTGGTAGGACATACCGGAAGCATTTACCAATCAATTTACAACAATTCATGATAGTGCAAGATTATATAGCCGCAAGGGGGCATGGCAGGTTGAAATCAAGCTGAAGCCCGGCCGATCCCAAAAAAAGGAATTCGCAGAGGGTTGGAACGTCTTCGTGCGCCAGCATGGCCTCGAACTCGGGGACTTTGTAGTGTTCGAACACCTTGGGTGGTGGGATTTTCAAGTTGTAATCTTTGAACGGAGCGCTTGTGAAAAGCTTTCGTACCCCATTTGTGAACCATAGTTTATTATAATAAAAATATTTATGTTCTTGTTTATTATGTTTTCAAATTTTTTCTTGGTTAATTGTGCCTTTTTTTGTTGCCTCGATATATTGATATATTGAGATCGTTGATTATGAATTGTACATTATTTTTTGGAAAAATTGAGATTGTTGATTCCGTCGCTAAAACAAGTCTTTGGGCGTCAGTTTATTAAAATAGCATTAACGTACTATGTCGCTAAAACAAGTCTTCGGGCCAATTTATTTCAATTTATTAAAACTGCATCACGGGCGCCAATTTATTCCAATTTATTACATTACGCCACATTGTATAGTTCTATATATATAGCGGATATAAGGGGCCCTCCGCTTAGGCCGGGTTCGGGAAGGTCGGGAACTAAGGCCCCGTTTGACAAAAAAATTTTCCCTCTTTTTTCAGTTTTAAAAACTGAAAAAAAATGTCTGGTCCGTGCCAACCATTTTCTGCGGTAAGTATATCCGCGATACTATATAGCGGACAGTTTGGACTAAGTGTAGAAAAAACTAAGTGTTGGAGAGGTGGAAGTAAGTGTAGAAGAAAAAACTAAGTGTAGAAGAAAAAACTAAGGCCCCGTTTGACAAATTTTTTTTCCCTCTTTTTTCAGTTTTAAAAACTGAAAAAAGTGTAGAAAAAACGAAGTTTTGGAGAGGTGGAACAAAGTGTAGAAGAAAAAACTAAGTAGTGGTATTCTAAGTAGCGGACGTAGAGAACACAACCAAAAACATTCTGCGGGGCCGTCCGCTATACTATGTAGCGGACGTAGAGAAGATGTGTCGTCCGCTACATAGTATAGCGGACGTAGAGAAAACTACCAAAAGTCTAGCGTCCGCGATACTATATAGCGGACAAGGAACAGACCCGCGAGACTATATAGCGGACGGCAAATGTATATTGTCCAGCGGACAGCAAATATATATATTCAAACCCAAAAGAAAGTCCCCCTATAACTTCTACACTCTTCTTCTCCCCGTGTTCTTCCTACTCACAAATATTCCCAGCGGCGTTGGCAAGCAGATCTGCGCAATTTCTTCATAAGAGCAGCTTTAATCCCCCCCTAATAGATCACGTAAGTTCACAAAATCAATCCTTTACATGTTTCTAATCTATAGTTGTGATCAATATTGCGTTTTATGCGTGGTTTTGATTATGCATTGAGCATGTGCTAGCGGTGATGAGGATTTATATATGTATGTATTTATTCATGTGCTAGCGTTTGTAAAATCCAATTCCATAGTTTCAGTTGCAAAAAATGGAATTTATCCCTGGACCAGAAGATCCATCCGTGTTATACGACCAAGCCAACCATATCAGTACGCTCATATGGGATGGTGGAGTAAGATACATTATTTATCAACTTTCTTATTATTACGAACGTTGTTTTACCAAAAATTTTGCTCAAATTGTATTTATTAATAATTCGTAGGAAAGAGAACTTCTCACCACCGTAGAAGTATCTCGCGAGTTCACGAGATGGACCTTGAACAATTCCCAGAAAAGCATACTGCGTGGAATTGGGTTTGGGATTTTCACGCATGGGCAGATCTTTCAACAGCTTGACCGGGCCTTGATAGGTGCCCTTGTTGAGAGGTGGAGAAGTGAAACGAATACGTTTCACTTCCCGATCGGAGAGATGACGATTACCCTAGAAGATGTAGGGTTCATCTTGGGGTTGCCGGTGACGGGGCGGCCGGTAATTGCTCCTCCGTCAGACGCAACGAATAAGAGAACAGCGCGAGACTTCTTCACTTCGATACCCCAGGATCAATTTAGCACTGGTGGTATAAAGTTGAAGTGGTTGGTAGATACCTACGGGGTTTTGCCGGAAAACTATACGGGCCGTGAGCTTGTGGTGTACACAAAGGCCTTCCTCTTGTGGGTGATGGGAGCAATTTTATTCCCAACGACGTCGAAGAACACGGTCAGCGTGAAATATTTACCGTTGTTGGGTAACCTGTCGGAGGTTGGGGATTATGCCTGGGGTGCAGCGGTTCTTTCGTATCTGTACCGAGCATTGCACAAGGCAACGAGGCCCAACTCCAAAGCCATATGTGCATGTCTCTCGCTATTGCAGGTATATCATATAAATCATGTCTTCGTTATTGTGTTTTATTTTTGTTGAATCGACGATATAAATATAATTTTTTGATGTTCTCAGGTGTGGTCTTACGAACACCTTGCTCCCGGTGCACCAACGCGTAGGGATGGAACCGACAAAGTCTGGCCTCGGTTGTGTGCTTGGGAGTACAGCCGGAGGGCTAGCCACTACAAGAGGAGAGTCGATCCCCATCACAACATTACGTACTATCGAGGGGAGTTCGACCGTCTATCTCCGGGCCAAATGCGTTGGGCACCGTACATACGTTTGGCGCGACGGGTGGGAGAGTCGTTCGTCTTCACGCTCTCCGGGTTGCAGCGCACACCCCTGATCCATTTCGAGCTCGCAGAGTGGCAGCTGCCCGACCGAGCAATGCGCCATTTTGAGTTGGAGCAGGGTTTGCCAGTCGATGCCCCGGATATGAGGGTTAACAGGAACCCACCGGATGTCGGAGTGTTTGGCACCGCCAATGCGTACGAATTGTGCGCGGCCGAAATAGAGCTTTGGACTTCTTGGCAGGACACACTGGCGGCCATCGTCTCGGAGCCAGACCCCGTTATCAGCATCGATCAGTACGATGAGTGGTACTACCGCATCACGCGGAGGAGAGTAGCCCCTGTAAACTTTGAACGTGGGGAGAGGTATGCGCCTAGGGGTCAGATCGATGAGCGTATGGCATACAATCTCGTAAGTTGCCCAACAAGTCTGACTTGAACCAAATTAGTTGAATATAAATGTCTGATTGAAGTTACTTAATTTTTTATCTCTTTGGATGTAGGTTAATGCCTCGCTTGCATTCTTCCAGAAGTTGAGTGAGCGGAGGGATCTGGTGAGCGCAATGGGCGAGGATCTTTGCCAACAGGCTGCGACATTGGCTTTAGGCTGCGGGAATTTTTTGCGCCAAGCATCGGGCCAGTCTTCGGGAGTAAGCCCGGGAATGGGTTATACGGGCGTCAGCCAGGGATACGGTGATCCCTCTGGACAGGCTTCAGGGGTGAGTCAGGGAGTTGTTGGTACCTCTGAAGCGGGGATGGGACAGGCTCAAGCGTCGTGGGGCGATTACAGCGGCCCCTCCTTCAATTTGTTCCCGGAACCCCTCTCTCAAGTCACGCAAGACTTTCCTTTCGGAAACTACGGTTTCTCCGAGGCACTGCCCATTGTCCCGTGGGCGGGACCAGTTGGCGGCCCCGAAGGGGAATATCAGCCGGCCGAAGAAGGAATTGGAGGCCAATATCCCCCGATCGACCCCCGAGGGCAATATCCGAAAGGGCATCCAGCCAGGCCCCTAAAGCCGCATAAATGCGATATAATCCGAGCCCGTTATTTTAGCGGGGCCCCCCAAGACGGAGCGTCGTATGACGTGGATCACCCCGAGGGCTTGGATTACAATGCCTCTTGGACAGAGATCGCCTCGCTGGCGCCAGGATCTTGGTTAGACAGCGGTGTCATCTCGCACTACGTGCAAATTCTGAGGCGAAGGTGTCGGGAGCATCCAGACATCGGTCTGCGCGTGTTTATCTTGGATGCTTTTTTCCATCAGCTCCTAGTACAAGAGTGGCACGACTGGGGCAATGCAAGGAAGGGGAGAGGCATGGCCCAGTGGAAACCGTCCCCTAACCTACAAGCATATCTTGCTAGGGATAGTCCAGTGAGCGCAAGTGTTGCCGACGTGTTTCTAATCCCCTTTTTAGGGAATGCGCACTGGTACTTGGTTTGCTACGAACCATTACAGAGCACGGTTTCAGTCGTCGACAGTCTCTACGACGATACCGACGTGATGCCTGTGATTGATATGTACCGAGGCATAGGCCAGTTGGATGCCATGGTAAGATCCTGTTTCCTTCTTGTTGTAACTTGCATATTATAAAACTGATTAATCTTATTTTGCTAGCTATGTTTAATGCTTATTATGGTTCTCGCAGAATCTTTTTGCTGCCCTGGTCAATGGTAGGCGTCGGGAGAAGGTATCGCGCAGGCCGGTCCTCATTTTCCGATTAAAGAGGAGTAGGCCCAAGCAACATAATTCCTCGGACTGCGGCGTCTTCCTCTGCATGTACATGGATTACATTTGCCGGTCTGAGAGCCTCAAGAAGACTGTCTGGAGCGAAGAATGCATACAAGACTTTAGGTATAGGATTGCTTGGCAAATTATAAATGGCCGGCCTAGAGCTATTAGGTTTATTGTAAATCCGTGTAAGGAACATAATTCCTGCGAGAGATGATGTTCCCCAATTCACATTGTAACGTTACAACACTTTTTTAACCCAAAAAATTTATTGAATGCGATTGATTTTATTGACCAATGTGATTTAACGGTGGGAAACCAAGTGTTGGATATCTGTCTATCTGCAGGGCAAGTGTTCAAAAAATAACAAAGTGATCGATAATATGTGTATCTGCGGGGCCGTCCGCTACATAGTATAGCGGACGCAGAGAAGTGAACCAAAACCAAAAAAAAAAAAACTAAGTGTTGGGGTCTGCGGGGCCGTCCGCTACATAGTATAGCGGACGCAGAGAAGCGATCCAAAACCAAAAAAAAAACTAAGTGTCGTAGGGGGGGCCGTCCGCTACATAGTATAGCGGACGCAGAGAAGCGATCCAAAACCAAAAAAAAACAAAACTAAGTGTTGTAGGGGGGGCCGTCCGCAACATAGTATAGCGGACGCAGAGAAGTGAACCAAAACCAAAAAAAACTAAGTGTTGTAGGGGGGGTATTCTGCGGGGCCGTCCGCTACATAGTATAGCGGACGCAGAGAAGTGAACCAAAACCAAAAAAAACTAAGTGTTGTAGGGGGGTATTCTGCGGGGCCGTCCGCTACATAGTATAGCGGACGCAGAGAAGTGAACCAAAACCAAAAAAAAACTAAGTGTTGTAGGGGGGTATTCTGCGGGGCTGTCCGCTACATAGTATAGCGGACGCAGAGAAGTGAACCAAAACCAAAAAAAAACTAAGTGTTGTAGGGGGGGTATTCTGCGGGGCTGTCCGCTACATAGTATAGCGGACGCAGAGAAGTGAACCAAAACCAAAAAAACCAAGTGTTGTAGGGGGGGTATTCTGCGGGGATGTCCGCTACATAGTATAGCGGACGCAGAGAAGTGAACCAAAACCAAAAAAAAACTAAGTGTTGTAGGGGGGTATTCTGCGGGGCCGTCCGCTACATAGTATAGCGGACGCAGAGAAGTGAACCAAAAACAAAAAAAACTAAGTGTTGTAGGGGGGGTATTCTGCGGGGCCGTCCGCTATATAGTATAGCGGACGCAGAGAAGTAAACCAAAACCAAAAAAAAACTAAGTGTTGCAGGGGGGTATTCTGCGGGGCTGTCCGCTACATAGTATAGCGGACGCAGAGAAGTGAACCAAAACCAAAAAAAAACTAAGTGTTGTAGGGGGGTATTCTGCGGGGCTGTCCGCTACATAGTATAGCGGACGCAGAGAAGTGAACCAAAACCAAAAAAAACTAAGTGTTGTAGGGGGGGTATTCTGCGGGGATGTCCGCTACATAGTATAGCGGACGCAGAGAAGTGAACCAAAACCAAAAAAAAACTAAGTGTTGTAGGGGGGGTATTCTGCGGGGCCGTCCGCTACATAGTATAGCGGACGCAGAGAAGTAAACAAAAACAAAAAAAACCTAAGTGTTGTAGGGGGGGTATTCTGCGGGGCTGTCCGCTACATAGTATAGCGGACGCAGAGAAGTGAACCAAAACCAAAAAAAAACTAAGTGTTGTAGGGGGGGTATTCTGCGGGGCCGTCCGCTACATAGTATAGCGGACGCAGAGAAGTGAACAAAAACAAAAAAAACCTAAGTGTTGTAGGGGGGGTATTCTGCGGGGCTGTCCGCTACATAGTATAGCGGACGCAGAGAAGTGAACCAAAACCAAAAAAAAACTAAGTGTTGTAGGGGGGTATTCTGCGGGGCCGTCCGCTACATAGTATAGCGGACGCAGAGAAGTGAACCAAAACCAAAAAAAACTAAGTGTTGTAGGGGGGGTATTCTTTAATACCTTAGGTTTCTAATGTTGTGCTGCGCAGTGTAGCGGACAGTGTAAGAAATCACGTATAAAAAAATGATTGTAAAGGTTATTACAAACGAGTCATTACTAAAATATTATTACAAAATGTCCGACACTTTTGATGGCTCATAAAAGATTATTACAAAATATTCAGTACACTAAAGTTCCACTGCAGCTTGTTCGTCCTCATCCTCGGCATCATCTTCTTCCCCGTCTTGCAAAGGCACTGGACTTATCCCCAGTGCCTTGTAATGGTTCCGCTTGTCGTGGTCTGTCATTTTGTTGCACAATGCACACCTTCTTAGCTTTTTTGGTTGAGTTGCCGTCTCAATAGAGCTTTTCATCCGCGTAGATCTCTTGCGGCCTTTCGTTTGCGATATAATTGGATCCGAAGGCCGGATATCATTGTCGGCTCCCTCCCCCGGCTCGTCATCTTCTGATCCCGTCGTAGGCTCGGTGTCAACCGCATTGCTGACTGAAGCTGCTTCCAATTGGTCGACGATGGGCTCTTGCTGCTGAGCTACCTCGAGGAGATGTTTATATCCGACCATTGTAGCAGCACCCTTTACGGACAAACGGGTGAACATCGTCACCAGATGATTATACCGCAACGTCTCTGATTCTTCAAAGTCAGTATACGGGTGCTCCGGAAAGGAAATGGTACCGTGCAACCTGTTTGCACCTTTCGTCCAACGTGGCAGGACGTATTTATCGGGGATTGTCCTGATATTCTTCTGTGTGAAAAACCGCAGAATGTGTCTACACAGGATGCCATGGAACTCAAACTTCTTACAAACACATGTCACCGAGTCCGTCAATGTGTCGTGGGTCACCGTATAAATTCTGCGCAGCTTCTCAGGGACGAGGTCATTCACGAGCGAATAAACCTTGTACTCACGCGACGACTTTTCTGCCACCTTATATATACTGTATCGGCCCGATTTTTGCAGCTCTACTTGGTATAGCAGGAAGATCTCCTTCGTATAGACTTTGGCACCGTTCAGCTCCAGCGGGGTCTCAAGCAACCTTCTCCTTTGCTTGTACGTGGTTGCAAAGTCTGCAGCCCTTTCTTTCACGAACAACGACGCAACCGCTTTTTGTGCTGATGTGACGAAACTCTTCAAATTGGTAGCTGTACCCACATAATTATCGAACGTGGCATTCATAGATTCACTCCTGCCCGTCGTTTTCATGCCCGCAGAAAAATGACTTCTCGTGTAAACACCAATCCATTGCTCTTTGAGCCCGTACAAGTGCTGGAGCCACTCGTTGTCTTGCAATGAGTAATCCCGAACAAGCTTTTCCCACCTCTCCTCGAATTCCTCAATCGTTAATGACTTGAGGACGCATTTGTCAAAATCCTGTTTAAAGTCTGGATACTTTGCGTACATGTGATGCAGACGTTCAGGGTATTTGTTGCTTATGTGCCAAGTGCACAAGTTGTGTCGAGTATCTGGGAAGACGGTAGCAATAGCCTTCTTCATTGCCAAATCTTGATCGGTGATGATAACAGTCGGTGCTTTGAAGTTCATTGCTTCCAGCCACACCCTAAACAACCATTCAAAAGAACTCTCGCTCTCGTCCCTTAACAAGGCGAACCCGAACAGGATGGAGTGATAATGATGATTGACGCCCGTGAAAGGAGCGAACGGCATCGAGTACTTGTTGGTACGGTATGTGGTGTCGAAAGTCACGACATCCCCAAAATGCTTATAAGCTAGCCTCGAACGACCGTCGACCCAAAAAATTGTGCTAACTCGATGCTCGTCGTCAAGTTTATAGTCGAAGGTAAACTGCGGGTCCTCCATCTGCATCCGTTTCAATAGGCTCATTGTCGCTTGCGCATCATTGAGGTCATACGCGGCTCGTCTATGGGTTCGGACCGCGTTACGAACGTCTGTCGTGTTAAAGTTTAAATTTTGAATTCCCCCAGCCTGTTCAGCAAGAACATTAATCATGTCGGTAGGTCCTAGCCGCGCATCGCTCATTGTGTGAATTAGGCTCCTCGCGACCTTACCCATCTTCTTGTGTTGATGCATCTGACTCACCTTAGAAGGGGTTACTAACGGGTGATTGTGTGCCAGTTCCAGGCTGGTAATAAGCCAATGATCTTGTTTGGCTTTATAGCTTACGAACATCTTGACCTGGCAATTCGTGCGCGCAAAGCAATCCCGTCTTCTCCGCGCATACCCTATTTCGTCATCATCACTGTCATCGTTGCCTACGCGTGTCTCATTTTGCACTGGGTTTCTGCCCCTATGACACTCGTATAAGCGAGAGCATATCCTTTTCGATACGCTGCTTGTTCTTGTAGTTTTTATTCTAATGCCAAAACCAACCCTCAATGAATAAGCTCGAAAACATTCTCCAGCTTCTTCCAACGTTTGAAAGGTTCGTCCTAGATACGGATCACTAGCATCTACGGGGGTGCTGGAGCTCGATACGAAATCAGACATTGTGAAAAAGACCTATGTAGAAATAGAATACGCTTATTATCTCAAAATTATCTTGACGATTAGACCGATTTAGGATACCATATACATAATCTCAAAAGTGTCTCCTATTTTGCTAATTATATATTTACTGAACATAACAAATTAAAATTACTAAGATAAACGGTAGCAAGATCACAAACTTTACCTTGCTTGAGTGATGCTTGAACCAAAAGTGTGTTACTCCAAGAAAAGCTTGAAGGGTGCTGAAAATGGAAGCAAGTGAATCTGAAAGCCCCGCATAAATTTTGCTGAAAGAGCCGAGTAGGGATAGATTCTAGGATACCAGGGGACAGTTCTCGGGGCTCACGCCCGAGACTTTATAGGCGACCGAGGGGACAGGCCCTGACATGTGTCAGCCTAGAGATCGTCCGCCATACAGTATGGCGGACGCCTTTTTCCTGACACATGTCAGGAACAGAAAGGCGTCCGCGAGACAGTCTCGCGGACATGGGAGGAGGGCAAAAAGGTAAAACTCCCGTCCGCGAGACAGTATGGCGGACGGGGATCAGTTTTGGAAAAAGGCGCGATCTGGACCGTCCATCTTTCAGGATGGACGGTCAGATCGCGCTAGCAACTTAACTCCATTTGCTAGCGCTATCAATGGATCAGCTCCCATATATATATATATATATATATATATATATATATATATATATATATATATATATATATATATATATATATATATATATATATATAAGAGACATGATGATTTAGATTACTTAAACGGATACTTGAGTCTCACAGCTTGGGGTGACTCTCCCATTGATATCATTTTGTAACAGGTTTAACAAAAAGATCGGCTCATGCTGACAACATTGTGAAGATGTATTCTACTTCAGTGGCAATACTGCTGACAATAGTTGTTTCTGTATTTCTATTCGGATCTGTCCCTGGCTTTCTTTCTTGGCTTCGTTATCGTTTCCGTATCCGTATATATGCACTCCGTTGGGAAGTCACAAAGATACAAGTTATATTTGAATGAACAAGTGTTAGATCAGTAACTGGACAATATATTTGACAAATATTTAGGATTGCTTCTGCAGTTAGTAAATAATAATAGTATCTAAATTCATTTGCTACAAAAGAGGTAAAGTACTATGAGTACCAACCCAATGATAGTCCTGCCAAACAAATGCAACATTTTGGTTCAGACCTTATTCTCAAGAAGTCCTCTAGTAGGTTTGTGTTCAAAACAAATTATGGGTCAGCCTGGAAAACAAAAAAAAACACCTTGAGTTATTCAGAAATGATTAGATGTCAATATTTGGCAAATTTAGTATTGCATCGTTTGGAATATAAGAAATGACTTGGAAATCTGCACAAACTGACAAGCATCTTCGCATAACAGTACTTGCATTCTTGCAGAAAATGATTTGTATCTGAACATGTGTTAACAATTTTAGGGCAGGGGTAATTCGGGAAGACCAAAGTAAATGATTTCAAAAAACCCATTTTTTTCTAAATCTACCCCTTGTTCAGAAATTTTGAAAAGTCACCCCAGTTTTTCACAATTTTTCAAAAAAAAAAACCCACCCTTCATTAAGTTTTTATTCTAAAACCCATCAAAACCTAATTTTCCCTAAAAACTTCTGAACAAGGGGTTTTTCAAATTCTCACATTTTATGTACCCAAACTACCCCTCTCATCTAATTTTGCAAGAGACAAAACTGCCCTTGTCTAATTCTTTTCCTCCATCTTGTTGACCATCTCCATCCTTGACCCGTGTTTCATCTTCCCCATCAATCCCAAATCAAGTTCCCTTCAACTACATGCCCCTCCCCTCTACCCTCCCCCACCCCACCCATTTCCACTTAGATTTCTCTCAAAGTACATACGCCCTTTCCCCCCAAACACAAATGCCTGCTCACATCCCTCAACACAGTTTTGATTTAACAAAGTTTTGATTCAAGCATGAATCTTAAGTAGCTGGAGATATTGACGATTGAGTTGAAATGGCGTGTCAATCTAAGGACACATGCTAAAATGGAGCAACGTAATGTTTCAGCTATGCACATCTCTTCATGAAACTTATGGTACTCTACAGGACTCGATAAAATATCGATGAGGTAAGTTTCCGTACAGTCTTTTGCGATCACTGTGCAATATATTTGGTGTAAGCGTGACAAATAGTGGGGGCGTGTCACATAGAGATGTTATGAGATTCGCATATTAATAGGAAAATAAACTCGCTGGGTTAGATGATATATGAAGTTCCGTGGTCTAAGGTATGACATCAACAACTTAGAAGTTTTAGAAAACATGAATTACATGTTATCTCAGAATTCTTTAAGTTTCTTCTATGTATTAATATGGAGAAAACTGATCAAGCATTAGTGCTGCTTTTGGCTGATGCTATATGATGATCATATGGAGATCACTTATTTGGTAGTTGATGTCATTATAAGGAGTTACTCAGAAACATTCTGTTAGTGAACTTGAATGTGGCATGAGTATTGCGTTGAACTGTTATTAACATTGGCATTTGTAAGCTTTAAAATGTATTTAGATGCTCCATTCAATGTAACTTTTTCACGGCTCTGAAATTTTCTTTTATGGGCATTTTAATGAATAAGGTGAGTAAGTTTAATGTCAAAACATTTGAGGTAAGGAGCAAGGTGCGGTGCAAAGCATACTCCAATTTGATCTCATGTATATATAATGTGCAAGTGTTTTTGACGTGGGAAACATGAAAGATGAATAAAGGACAAGTTCCTTTGAGCTTTGTAGAAGTAATACGTCAATATGTCATATTGTATCTCTGTATGGCATTACTCGAATAGCTATAATCTCGTGCTTCCCTATATCCTACTTGTGCTATATTAAATTGAGTAAGTTTAGATTAAGTTGTCTGGCTTCACAAGAGATTGAAATGTGGACAGTTGAACACATGAAACTTGGAGCTTTCATCTTTGATTTATTCTTTGAGCTAGTCGAAATAGAGCTACAGTTTACGTAGTTTTATAAGAAGAGGTCTTTGCCACTAACTTGTAAAGCCCCCTTGTATAGCAAGTGATAGATATTTGTATACTTGCACAAACACGCTCGCGCGCGCGCACACACACACATAGACTTGAATCCTCCCCTGAAGCTGTTAAAAACTAAAGCGATAAGAAGGGATTTCAGTTTCACGCATTTCGTCCTAAAGATTAAATCTGAAGCTGGGACATTTGTTGATGTCATATTGGCTTTCTTCCTTTGACTCTCCTATTGAAGCTTCAAGCTTGAATATGTAAAGGTACTCCTTTAATATATTGGTACTATCTTTCTTTACATCTCGCATTATTTGAAGATCTTTTTGTTTCCAGAGTGGTGGTGTTTAATCTCCCCTTTGTGGCAATCAATATTGACTTATGGTTATTCGGGTATAAATGTGTGTATATTTTTGTTGGACTTTTAATCCGATGCATCTCCTGCATGTAATTGCTGTACTGTTGTGTCTTTGTTTGTTCATTTGAAAGTTTATTAATCAATAATCTTATACTTACAGTGAGTGACGTAGTTCAAATACATGTATGTTCTTTTTTTTTGGTTAACTTTTAATACTTTATTGTCTCTTCATGCAATATATTTACTCATGCACTTCAGTGTCTCTATAGACCTCACAACATTGATTATCTGTAAATAGTAAGAATTTATCACAAGGGATGGCATATCCATCAAGTATCTTCTAAAGCTTGAAGTGCAATCAAGCTTGAATGAGATACTCTTGCCTTTATTTGTTAAGGTGGTGGATTGGGCAGAACAGCTGAGTGTCAGGCATTTTCATCGTAAGCTCAGAACGATCAATGTGTTTTGCATCTTTGGTCACGAGTATTAGATGGAACTTGTAAAGCATATGCTGGAAAAGGCAGTGAATCAAAATAGACTATTGTTGTTTTATGATGACCCTTGTAATAATCAAATATTGTAGAAGGATACTTTCATAGGTGATGGCCACTTATTTAAATTTTGTTTTGCGGCCAATATGATTTAAAAGTTAGAGTACTAGCAGCTCAGAGTTGATGCTTGATTTATGCCCTATTCAGTACATTTCTTAGAGGTACCAGAGTAGTCCAATCTCTCGTGCAACCAATTGAGTTACTATGAAAGCAGCTGATGTAATCACCAATCTTGCTCATGAGAATAGCACCATCAAAACCTATGTTAAGTTTGTTCTTATGGCATGTTTGGAGCCACCATTTGATTATCATGTCGCTGTTTTCACATTGCTTTTGCATATTCAGGATTGAAGATGGTATCTCATTTGGTTGAATTGCTCGAGTTCAATGACTCAAATTTGCAGAGAGTGGTAGCACGACCCATATGACCCCTTGCTTTTAAAATAATGGAAATAAAAACAAAGTGGGTGGCTATTTTAATGAATGGAATTATTTGGTATGATGTCATGCACTATGAAGTTGTTGCACGTATCTGAACTTATATCCTTTGTGCATACCTATTCATTTTGTTTCAGTTCTTTCAGGTTGGAGTAAACGGGAATTAGGTTCACTCATCCCCAACTATTAAAATAGAATTTCTTCTTGTTGAAGCTCTCCAACCTGTAATTGGATTGCTTAGTAGCTGATGCCAAGTTGGTACGCAATTGGATTTGCAAGGTCTATCTTGGAAGCAACGATCTGCAGACCTTGTAGTCTCTGAGAAATGTTCATGAATTTCTCCGAGTTGAGAAACTTGTAATTTAGTTCAGATTTGTGTGATTTAAACTACAATTTTAGTAAATATAACATTTTGATGTGTCGGATATAACAAATACCAATTAATGTTCTACATGACTCAGCTCTTGTTTATATTACTTTACATTTATCTTTTTCACATGTTATAATAAACCTATCTAGGGATTAGTGTTATCTTGACATGTCTAATTAAGACGACAAATAATTCCCAAGATTGTGTCGTGAGATTCTCGATTTATAATTAAGTGAATTCAACAATAGTGAAAAACTTGAATGACAGAAGACTTGTTTTTAGTCAAGTCTTCTAGTTGTTGCGAAAGTCCAATTGTAATAAAATTCTTAGAATTGTTGAGCAGAAAATGATCCACTTCGGAGTGTGTTTACCGATCGATCATAGAGGAACGGTGTAAAAGCGCGGTCTAAGTGAAACTAGTCTTGTTCTGCAGAAACACAAGTCTTGTTCTGCAAAAGTGCATGTCGGTTTCTGCCGATGCCTCAGTTTTTTTATGCAGAAATTACCGGGGATGAGGTGGTGGGGGGTAGGGTGGGGAGGGGCACAAGCACTTCTTTTGCTTCGGTGAGACTCCTAAAAAAGAGAAACTTCACATGTAAATACACTTTCGCTTGCTAAGGGGTCTCCAACTTGAAGAAACAGATGTGGTTTAGCAGTTTGGTAATGAAAAGCGCCGCGTTTTGTCATCTCACTAAGGCTTCATTTTATTGTCCCAAATATACACGTAGTTGTTAAGGAGAAAATGATCCGCTTTCGGAGTGTGTTTACCGATTAATCATAGAGGAACGGTGTAAAGCGCGGTCTAAGTGAAACTAGTCGGTTTTGGCAGAAACACAAGTCTTGTTCAGCAAAAGTGCATGTCGGTTTCTGCAAATGCCCCAATCTTTTTATGCAGAAATTACCACGGGGGGGGGGGGGGGAGGCGTGGACGAGCACTTCTTTTGCTTCAGTGGGACTCCTAAAAAAAGAGAAACTTCACATGTAAATACACATAATGAATTCTGACAAATTGCATGAAAGTTGGTTTAAAATTTCTCAAAGCTTCATGTCCTCAAAGTTGTGCAAGAGCTCCAAATACATGTCACACTTTTGAAGGGTATCATCCCTTTCTTTCGTCACCTTCTTGAGCTTAGCTGTAAAGGCCTCAACATCTAAAGAATTAATAGAGGTGGCATCACCATCTGAAAAACAGGTGTTTCCATATATCTTGTCTACCCAAGTGAAGAAACCCTTGCATTCCTGCGAGGAAATAAATAACAAATGGGCTAGAAACTAATGGAGAATAAAGGAAAGCATTACATGCTAAGCTTATGTTAACCAAAGAAACACTTACAAACTTGGGGCATCTGTAGAAGTGACACCCAATGTCAATCTTAGAATGTGAAATGTCAAGCTCACATGATTCTCGACAGAGTGGGCATGCATACACAGGATTCTACAACACAGGAAACATACAATATCAAAGTACATAAGCAAAAAAGTAGAAGATAAAATTGTAGTAAAGACAACTCAAATATACTTATAGAAAAGACTCCCTACTTTTTTGCAAAATCTCACTTTCTCTACGGAAGGCATCAAAGGCTCTTTCAACCTCTTCTTTAAAAGAGAAAGAACACTGAAACTCATTTCCATAACCAGAAGTCTGAGCAAAATATTCATCAAAAGTGGAATAAATTCCTAATCTTCGGCCAATAAATGCAACATATGTCTTTCCTGCCATATTCTTCTTTTCCCTAAACGAAATACATAAAGAGGAATTACAAATCCCTATATTTTCAGAAACAAAAGGGGATTTTTTTGTAGAAATAAAGCCCTAAGTTCGAAACTAAGAAAGAAAGTCAGTGGTGATAAAAATGTGTAGAAGAAAACAATAATTCCTCTTTATACTTAAGAGATGCAAAATCGACTTGTTTCTGCACCCAACTCACTTATTGATAACTCACTTCTCAATATTATGATACCACTCTACAAGCTTGCACATGCACAATATGTTTGTATTGTCTTCTCACGTGGGATTCGCAATTGAGAACCAATTGAGAACAGACAAGAAAAAAATCAATTAAGTTCATAGCAAGTTAGGGCTAAATCGACAAAGTAAGTGTATTTGACTCAACCATTTTATACTAGGCATATCTTTGGTAATATCATATAATGATTTCATTAGCTATCACCTAAGGCAAAATTACTAATGCATTTGACGCCGAGAATGAAGAATTAAATAACTATACAAACCGACAAGTATAGTTGTCTCTAGATACTTGCGTTTTTGCAAATTATGACTTGTGTCATTAAAACTATAGAACCCGTCAGCCTAAGAACAAAAGCCCTACATTCCTGTAGTCTTTTTATTGGAGTATCAACTTGGGTATTACTAGAAATATCAATGTCCTTTAACAAATACTCATAGGAGTTTGGTTTGAATATCTTGAAGTTTGTCTTCCTTTGCGAATTTCTAACACGTGATATCATATAAGTGGAAGCACAATGCCACCATAATTATAGGATGAGGCTAAAAAGAATTGGTTTTGTCATTGAAAACGGGATTAGAGACACTTTGTTACCTAAGGCAAAATTATAAATGCAATTGATGCCCAGAATTGACAATGAGTATTAACGTAAATTAACAAGGATAGTCACATCTAATCAGTTGTTATTTTGCAGACAACAATTTCTACCATCCAAACTATAGACCCCTATGAGCTTAAGAAAAAAACTATATCTTTTTATAGTTCTGGCATTGGAAAGTCAAACATTAATGTCCTTCAACAAGCAATCATGAGAGTTTGAACTAAACAAAGTGGCAACTGTAACTACAAATAGATACGATCATTGAGAGCATTATCTTCACAAACAAATATCATATCTAAATGCTAGAGACGATCATGTTTTTAGGTTTAGATCGGAAATTAAGGTATGTCAACGCCATTAAAAAAATTGACGACTTACATCTTTCATATTTTTCGCCTGGTTCTTTGCAAGAAGAAATAAAGTTATGTAAAGAGCCTGAACCAAGAACCCGATTCGCGTGAAAAGAGATATTAGCATCAGAATAGGTTACTAGTAGAAACCAATTCCATAAAACATTCACCTCACAAGCTAGGCAACAATAACCCATAAACATCCTGTTTCCATAGTACGCCTTGAATAGCCAGTTAGTACTGTCGTTGACATCTTTATGACTAGCTTTGTCAACCAAGAAAGTACTGCATAAAAAAAGTGGTGTATATAAAGAAGAAATCAAGCATCCTAACAAATCACTTCCGCTCATTCAATACTCAAATATTTAATTTAACTTCCAAACGAAAGATCAAGTACCTGTACATTTGCAACCAACGGCTGGCAATATCTAAAGCAAGCAATGACAAGAAAACCAAGCCAGGCATGAAAAATATTATTTAGTAAAATCAAGCAGGCACTAAAATGTAGAGCAAGAGCCAAGCACTACATATATAGGTTGAAACAAAGTTTACCTATAGACTTGGGAGAGAATTACAAGTAGACAAGCAGTACTAATCTTGCGAGACAACATAAATCAGTCAAGACACCCATCAAGTAGGAACAAGGGAAAATTAAGAACCACATTTAGAGAAAAGTGCAAAGATAAGCAAGAGCAAAAAGAAGTAAAGAGAATGGGAGTTATGTGGAAGAAGCACTTATCTGTCACCATGTCCAGAACAGCTCCGAAGGTCGAAACTGAAACAGGAAAAGGTAATAAATTGCAAACCAAAATCTCATAAGTGTACGCAACTTTAACAAGTACTTATCCCACCAAGGAAAAAGAGAATTTTGCAAACACTCTTTATAGCACTAAACATTTGACCTGAAAAAGCAGACATCGCACCAATTCTTAATGCCAAACCATCGATGTTGTGCATATGTTGGAACTTTCTTGACACAGAGCCAAAAACCTAAGCAACTAACTTTAGGTAACTTGTCATAATTTGTGTTGATTAAACCAGTAAGTTTTGTTTTCTATAGTTCTGAGTCGAACTCTCCTATGTCAAAGTCCTAATCATCCGTAAGTTTAAGGCAGAGTACAAAACATCCTCTTTCTCGTACCCTTTTGCTTTTACTCAATACTCAAAAGCACTGAGTTCATAGGTATGAAGAAACTACCACCAAGCTATCAGATTCTGAACCAAGCCAATTCCAAACCCACTTTTATACGTACAAAATCCGTAAACTGAGTATCCCATAGTCCTACCGATTTAGTTCCCAACAAGCTTTTAATAACCATCCCAGGGGATTTTACTACATTTGTTAAATTCCTAACTAGAATTAAGTACCAAAGTGACATAAACTTAATAACGGTCAATATAGATAATCTCGTACCTTGGTTGAATTTCCGGGCGAACCAACCATCCAAAGCATCACATACAAAGCTGAACTCGAACATTCAATCAATCAAGATCCCACACAATTAGCACTTTGAAATAAGTTAAGAAAAGACGACGACTCGAATAAGCACTAAACATGGCTCTCACCTGATGAAATACAGTAGTGAAAATAGCTGCTTTTCAGAAAAAACATATGGCAAAGGCAACACAGTTCAACATAATTCTTATGTATCCTGCAAAGCCCATATAAGCATTTTCACAAAATCATGAAAGATTGCCACTAGTATGATAATGAACATTTTCACAAAATTCTCATATATAATATAAAAAACAAGCAACAACATTTTACCGGAATGAATCCTAATAAACTCAAAATCTGAAGCATTTTGCCGGAATAAATCACTTTATTAAAAAAAATTTTTGAATCAACCTAATAGTACCAAGATGTTAGAGAAGGTACCTTTAGACATTCGAGGCTTGAAAGCCAAATAGACACCCACAAATGCCAAGCTTCAGATTCCGATCTTTTATGGCGACGTGCATGAATCTGAAATCCCATCTTTTCGCTCTATCTCTTAGCAGCTTTGGTGGGTGGGTGTAATGGGGAGGGGGGAGAGAGGGGGAGGCGTTTGAGTTTGGGGGGAAAATGGCTTATGTATTTGGGAAGAAATCTAAGTGGGAGTTCATGGGTGGGTTGGATCAAGGATGGAGATGGTCGACAAGATAGGGGAGAGGAATAAGACAAGGATAGATTTGTCTCCTGCAAAATTAGATGAAGGGGTAGTTTGGGTACATAAAATGTGAGAATTTGAAAAATCCCTTGTTCAGAAGTTTTTATAAAACAACTCACTTTTTCTTAATTTTACAAACAATAACCACCATCCACTAAAAGTTAATCCCAATATCCACTTTTTCCTAATTTTCTCTTATTATCACTACGAAGAGATGACTAAGTTTCTTTTCAGTTATTCTACGAGAACATAAAATACATAATTTTTTTTATTGTCATATTTAGCAGTGATTTTCCTGTTGCATCATCGAGAATTACTAAAGTGTAAAAATATAAATTAATACTTTATTAATCTAAAAGCGTATTAGCAGCATAAAATTAACGCTTAGTATCTGATATAGTGTCATAGCGAATTTGAAGATTTTTTTGCGTTTTTGAAGATTCACAGATTTTATGATAGTTGTATTTTATTTTTTCGTGTACATTGTACGGGATTTTAACCGGTTACTGTGATAAGCATTGACCATTTCGCAGTTACAGAACCTTCTTTGAAAGCGTCTAGAAATGCAAAATGCCCAATTCTTTCACATTGAAGTCGTAAAAGAGATTGCCGACCAATAACGCGATCGAAGCATCATTACACTTCACCCTGTGCGGAAGATCGGAAGAGGGAGCAGAGATCACCGCCGTTGGTCGCCGCCTCTTTGTTGCTCCTGTTGCCATCGGATTGTCATCAGCTCATTTGGCTAACGAAGCTCGATTCCTCTCGGCCCAGTTTAATCGGATCGATTCAAAGCCATGTTCAAGTCCTTCTGGTACGCTTTCTTTCCTATAGTCATATGATTATGAAAGATTTATCCTAATGAATCAGATAGTTTATCGTTGAAATTTAGTCTAGCGTTTTGCCCTATCTGCTGAATGCATGTGTTGTAACGGGGTGTATTAGCTTATATTGATGTGGTAATAAAGTTTGAAGCTTTCACTTGTATACATGTTTATGTAATCGCTATCGCGTGTGGTATGAGTGGTACTCTCTCGGCTTCATAATTTTTGACCCTTTTGACTTTCTTGGAACTCTAAAAGAATAACATCAACCGTGTAAATTTCAATTATTCTCATTATTGTTACCCTAGGTTGACTTGTTGAATGAAATTTTTTAGTCTGTGATTACTATTTGAGTTCCATGTGGTGTTTAGGTTTACTATTTGAGCTCCATGTGGTGTTTAGGTGTCCAATTTCTTTCTTGACCCCTATCTGATGTCAAGTAAGCAAATAATTTTTCGAAACGATCTACAAAGTAGCGTTATTGGCAAAATTGTGTTGGAGTGTAGTCCTATGACCAGTTAGAGCATTACATGCACAGTTTTTAAACTGCCATTATCAATCTTGTCAAGATAAGCAACAGGCATAGTGGACCCAAACTGTTTGTTTATGGCGTATTTGTTGCCCCAAGAAATCTTGATAGAAACATCTTTCAGGTGTTTCTTTCGTTTACACTTTAGTCCATCTAACTAGATAAACTAAAGTACGATGAAATCTAGCACCAAGCGATAGTTTGTTGGCTCGGTTGACGAGTTCTTGCTTGACTCTGCTCGTTAATTATGTGGCTGTTTTACATGGAATTGCGATTGCAAATCATAATATAGCATACATGATTTAAAAATTTAGTTTCCAGCCTTTTCAAAGAATTTTATGGATGGCCATGTGACAAATTCTATATGCATGCTATGACAACTGAATTGAAGGCTGCTGTTGCCTTGTAGTATGGGCACACAACTATATACGTTGAGATGTGCATCTCGCGTTATGAATTGTTGCACTGCAGCAAACCACATTAGCATTTCCTTGGGTGATTTCTCTGGAACCATAGCTGCCATCTAACCTTCCTTTTCTAGAGCACTTTCTTCATTTGAATATTTGCTACTACCACCAAGATCCGCCCCAACGGCTGCTCCGCCCGGGCTCACGCCCAAGGTTTTGCAGCGACCGCCGCGCCCTCCTACTCATCTGGGCGGGGCTCTTTATACAGTTTGTACTTATCAAGAAAATGTTAGCATTTTCTTCTGTATATTGAAATCAGTCGCCGCAAGTGAGACCATCAGAGTTAATGCGGTTGCCATAGTTGTTCAAACAGTAAATGCCTGAATATATATTTACCCGCAGGGGTTCTCAAGAGCAACAAGCTCAGCCACGGCCACAGGAAATTTCTACAGACTCGTGGTATCCTCCATCTGTGAGCTCGCCCAATGTTTCCCGCCCCTCAACACATAGTAGCAGCTCTTCTGGCAGTTTTGTACAGAGACATAGTGATCGACCGCACTCTTTATCTCATGTTTCACCTGCAGAGGCTGCAAATATCATTGTTTTTCTAAAAGACAAGAGGTAATAACATTCTGTATGTTTAGTTTCGACTAATATCATGTAGTTTAATCTTATCGGTTTTACAGAAGCTTATATGGTTTTGAAGCGTAACTATCTTTGGATAATGATTAATGCCACTATTTTACTCGTTTATGTCCCCAATTTGTTTTGTTTTTTCTAAAGTTCTCCAATTGAAGAGGCTTTGCTATTCATTGTGGTTGAATTCAATTGTCTATCTTGTAGATGGTTCTTGAGCATTGTTAGTAAGGCACGGGCGTCGGCTTAGAACCCAGCAATGCCCACCCTTAGTGCTTCACTTGGGTTAGGTGAAGCCCCTTCAGGGAAGCCCATGCTTTGTGCGTTTAAGCCCAAGGCCTAAAGCCCTTTCAAAGCGAGCTTCTTAATTATTAGTTGCGATTTGAACTTTTTGTTGTTGACTCGTTATTTAACACTGACTAACTTAACCACAAACTACTGTTATATTTTGCAAAATAAGAGTAACCAATTCTCATGCCCTAAACCCTAATCAACACACATCAAAAAGAACAAAAATAAAAATCTGGTTGACGCCTCTGGGTCTCTTCTCACTGTAGTCTTCTGCATAAAAAAGAAGGAAGAACCAGAAGCAAGCTTCTGCGTTCTCTTTCTCCGATGCTTTTTCTTTAGTTGTTGCCTAATGACAGTTGGCTATTGCTGAATTGGGTCAAATATTATGGAATCCCATATTTATGGATATCTAGCTGAATATATTTGTTTTAGTATAGTGTGATTTTTTTGGTGTTTGTAACATGCTGAGCTTTTCTTCAATTAAGACGCATTGTGCTTTGCTCCTAGCTTCTAGGGACCCTTTGCACTTTACGTTCGCATGCTCTTTAGAGAACTATATGTACTTGAGTAATGGAATTAAGACCTGGTGGATTTTCAAGCGACATGCCTAATTCATTTTGTTCCTTTTTGGGGGGCTCAAGTGGAACGATATGTTATCATTAGTGTGAGACTGTTGGATGCTGAGAAGTTTACGGTGCTTCATTGTGGCTGACCTGCCGGTTTGGAAATTTGTTTTGGCATGATTGGTGGTGTACGTTTCTAAATTACTACCTTTACTTGCATACGGGGATGTGAAAGACTGAAAGGCAGAAACCCTCTAAATTGGCATGCCTTATTATGTCCACTTGGAAAAGTGTGTTTTCCCTAGTGTCTTGGATATTCTGTGGAAGAATTTTGTGTACTTGTGTATTATGGCTCAAAAAATTCACCAATCATGCCCAACAGAAAATACGAGACTTCTCGTCGCCACAGAAGTTCCAATGACTCCCGGTCATATTACAAGGCTAGAAGATTTTTCCACCTATCTCACATCATTTATGTTTTGGTGGCTGGTTTATGATGGTGATTTTTGTGATTGCAAGAGAGAGAGAGCTTTTTCTGGTAACTTGAGGAAAATGGGGAAATATTGGGCTTTTATGAAAATGTCTAATCCGTTTTGCTTCGGTGCATGGCCAGAGATACGGCTCTCGCATATCTCTCTTCCTTTATTATAAATCCAACCGCTTCTCCTCCAACCCCCACCTCTTTGTGGTGGAAGTTTCTGATCGTTTCTTTTTTTCCGAAATTATTCAGTGTTGACGACTTGCGGAAGCTTCTATCGGACAAGGATGCCTATCACCAGTTCTTACTTTCACTTGACCCAGTCAAAACCCAGAACAAAGTAAGCCGCTGTTTTATCACCTGTATCTTGTATCTGAAAATTTTGTCTCTCGCTTTTGGATGAAGTATGCTGGTATTCTGACAATTACTCACAAGTTCCAAATTACGATTTTCAGCCCCATTTGAACATGTGGTTCAACTGTTCCCCCTCCCGCCCCTAGAATTTGGATTTGTCCCATTTCAATATTTTTCCGTGAGAGCTTAATACCTCAAAAAGTTAAAAACATATGCAAATTAATGGGACACATTTCAATAGCTTTTGAACCACCATGCTCCATCTCCTTAGCCCTTATTTTCCCTTTTTCTGCCTGTTATCCATCCCTTTTAATAAATGGGACACATGGTGTTAGGAATCATGTACGCATTATGTAGACTAAACTTCTTTCCTTCTATTTTTGGTATTAAAACAGGTGAGAGATGATCTTCAAAATGAGACTCTGCAGCTTGCGAGTAAGTTCTTTTTGTTCAGTATGTTATTCAACTTTTTCAATGGATATTCTTAAGGGAGAGGGGGGTTGGGGGTGTGTGTCAAAAGATAGGTATATTCTGTTTTAAAAATGCTATGATATAACCCCATTCTCCCTCAACTAAATAGAGTATCTATGTGGCTTTCATGTAGTGCCCAAATTTGGGCAGGTAATAGAGTGAATGGCCTTCAGGGCCTAAGTTAAATCATATTAGTGGAACTGTTGTAATGGATCTTCTTATGCAGGTGAAAACTTGGAAAAGGAACCACGTATGATGGAGTTAAGGAATCAGGTCAGATTGTTTAGCAGAGTTCAAAATTTGTTCTCTCCTTAGGACTCCAAGGTTGGAGTAACGAGTGTAAAAAGACAAGCTGTTTTCTTTTGATACAGTGCCGAATCATCCGGACAACTGAACTTGCTGCTGCGCAAGAGAAGCTGAATGAACTGGAGAAACAGAAACAAGAGATCCTGAAGTTTTGCTCCCCAGCATCCCTGCTCCACCGTCTTCAAGGTAAAAAAAGGAAAATGTTTTCTGTTACACCCCATGTCGTCGTAGAATTCCTTCTTTGGTTGGCTAGATTAAGATGGTTCAGTTGAATAACTAGTATCATACTCTCTGCAGAGTCGATGCACGAGATAGACGAGGAATCTGAAACTCTCCACAGGCAACTTCTTGATAGAGAAATCGATCTTGCGGTTTTTGTGCAGAAGTACAAGAGGCTCCGTAACACTTACCATAGGCGCACACTAACCCATCTTGCGGCTAAGACTTCTTTGACTGGTTGAGCAGCAATGTATTTGTTGGACGGCCGAGACAAAAAAGACAAGTCAAGTATACTGATTGTTAAGGGCGCATCATGCCCAAATTGTCCGAGTTGTCTGTTGTAAGCAGTTTAAACTACTACTATATTTTCTGGCCGCCAGTTGCCAGTTCAGTTGTGCTGTTCACTAGTCAGGCGTTGCTGTATATTCTAACAGGGCTTGTAATAACGTTGTACAGATAGGGCTTGTGATTGTTTTCTTTCCTGCTGCTCGATCAAGTACACTTTGCCTTCTTTTTTTTCAGGAGAATTGAAATGAGCAAAACATGGAACAATTTCAATTTGGTAACTGTTGTGGCCAAAAAGTTGACGGGACGGAATGAGCGTTGGCTGGGACTGACGAGCACGTAATCTTGAACGACGAAAAAAAAGTTAGCGAGTACAAGTTGTTCGACATACCTTAGACATGTGGGTATTTATATAGTGCTAGAGGAGGTTATTTTTTTAGGCAATTACTTTTGAAGTAGTAATCATGAGGGATTAAATTTCTTAACCACATCGGTAACCATGGAAGTCGATATTTAACAGTAATAAGGACATGCCCATGCTTCCCACATCAGGAACCATGGAAATGATTCACAGTTTTCCCAAAGACAGAATAGAAAAGAAATTTGAAGTTGTTCTTTACTTTGTTCCTTCGTTATGATTCAAGAGAGTTTTTTCCCTAAATAATCCATTTTTATTACTTAATTATCTATCTACCCCATTTTCAACCTTATTTACCTATTTAACTCATTTTTGAAAATCTCACTTTCAAAGAGAGATTTCAAGCTGAGAAAACGTGGTTCCAAACCACGTTTTCAAGCAAACGTTAATCGTAGTAACGTTTGCTTGAAAACGTGGTTTGGAACCACGTTTTCTCAGCTTGAAATCTCTATTTTAAAGTGAGATTTCCATTAAACATAGTAACGTTTGCTTGAAAACGTGGTTTGTAACCACGTTTGCTTGAGAACGTGGTTTGTAATCACGTTTTCTCAACTTGAAATCTCTCTTTGAAAGTAAGATTTCCATATTAACGTTTGCTTGAAAAACTTGACTTGAAATCTCTATTTGAAAGTGAGATTTTCATTAAACATAGTAATTTTTGCTTGAAAACGTGGTTTGGAACGACGTTTTCTTAGCTTGAAATCTCTATTTGAAAGTGAGATTTCCAAAAATGAGTTAGATAGGTAATTAAGGTTGAAAATGGGGTAGATGGGTAATTAAGTAATAAAAAGGGATTATTTAGGGGAAAAAACTCAATTCAAGATCCCCCCCCCCCCCCCCCCTTTTTTTTTTTCTGTTCCTTCCACGTGACGACTATCATTTGTGCCTACACACCACATGCACCGGTTTCGCTTCACATTAATCATAAGGATTAATGATTGGGCCTAACATAATTCAAACATTTACTTACGATATATATATATATATATATATATATATATATATATATATATATATATATAATGAAATGATTTTATTCCACTAATGTTGGGGTACATCGTCTTGGATGCCAGGCATTATAAATTCGGGTACCTCTTCCATCCAAACGCAATAATCATCAAGGACTCTAGCGTATTTCGCTAATCCATGGGCTACTTTGTTTCCTGTGCGCTGTACAAGGCTGAATTCACATCTATGAAAGCTATTACACATCATTTTAGCATCATCAATCACATTGCCTATCGCTGATAAATTCTCTCTTTCTTGCCGAAGTGCTGAAGACACATTTGCTGCATCACCTTCAATAATTACGTTCCGAAAACCACTTTCTAATCCAAAAAGTACAGTTTCGGAAGCCGCCATTGCCTCTGCACATTCTGGTTCTAATAAACCTATCATTTTCTTCGACAAACCTGCATAGAAATCGCCTTCCGTACCTCGGACCACTACCATATACCAATTGCATGTTCCCCTTAGAAAACTGCTACATCAAAGTTAATTTTATAACAACTTACGGGAGGGGCCTGCCAAGAAACATGAATCATATTGCTAGGTTTTGATGGCTTGATTTGTGCGTCTTTGTATTGCTTCAACAAATTTATGGTGGATGAGTACAATTCTAGTGCATCTTGTTGGGCTCCTACAAATAAACACTCGTTCTTGTTGTTCCAAAGGTTCCAGCAAAGTGTCACCAAAACTTCAAAATCCTCTGTGTCCACTCTTTCCCTTACATCCTTCCACCACCAATAGACACTATCGCAACACTTGACTTCTTTGTACAGATTAGACGAGCAAAGAACCCACACTTGTCGGGCAAAACTGCAGTTGCGAAGGACATGATACAAGGTTTCTCCATCTAAACCACATACTGGACACACATTGGTTACTGTCATCCTTTTGCGTATAAGTCTATTACCTGTTGGAAGGATATCCGAGCAAGCTCTCCAACAAAATATCTTTATCTTGCTGGGTACATTTAATATCCAAATGAACTTCTACTTTGTTTTATCCTCGTTGTTGGTACCTTCCCCCAAATTATGCTCTTTTTTAAGCAAACCTCTCTCCATGACAAGTCGATACGCACTACTTACTGAGAACGTACCTTGTTTTGATAAATGCCAAAGTAGTCTATCTTCCCTTTGTAATCGGCCAAGTGGTATGCTCAGAATCAGTTTGGCTTCATTCGGCCAGAAAATGAGATGGATGAGATCTTTATTCCATTTCTTGCTTTGGTGATCAATGAGTGTTGAGACATAGGCCGTCGATGAGAGGACTTTTTATGGTGATTGAACTTTGAAAGTGTACAATTGTAGTAGCCATCCATCATTCCAGATTTTGATTTTTTTCTCCATTGCCTACTCTCCACCTCAGCCCTGCTACTATAACGTCCCTTGACTCTAGGATGCTCCTCCAAGTGTAGGAAGGTTAGTTCCCTAAGTGTGCATTGAAAATGTTTCCATCTTGAAAATATTTGGAACTGAGTATACGGAAGAGGAGTGTATTCTGATTATTTACAAGCCGCCATACCTGTTTAGAGAGTAACGCTAGATTGAAAGCTTGTAATTTCCTGAACCCAATTCCCCCCTGATCCTTCCTTCTGCACAATTTATCCCAACTCATCCAATGTAGCTTCTTTTTACCGACGTGATATCCCCACCAAAAATTAGCCATAATTGCTTCTAACTCTTCACATAATTGCGTTGATAGCTTAAAGCATCCCATGGCATAAGTTGGTATGACTTGAATCACAGATTTGAGCAAGATTTCTTTACTAGCCTTGGAGAGGAACTTTGAGGACCAGCCTTGTAGTCGTGATCATACCTTTTCACGTAAATTACTGAAAACCTCTTTCTTGGATTGTCCAACTTCCGAAGGTAGCCCCAGATATTTGGCATGTGTAGAGACTACTGGAACTCCCATTAAATTCTGCAATTCATCCCAAATCGATTCTGGGGTGTTTTTACTAAACACCATTGCGGATTTTTGGAGATTAATCTTCTGTCCAGAAGCTGCCTCATACCTCCTTAGTATCTCCTTGATGGTGCTGGCCTCTTCTCTAACAGCTGTGAAAAAAATGAGACTGTCATCTGCAAAAAGGAGGTGAGAGATCCTAGGGCTTGTTCTACCTACGGCCACCCCTCGGATTCTCCCCTTGGACTCCGCTTCTTTGATCATTGATGTAAAACCCTCTGCACATATCAAAAAAAGATAAGGAGACAAAGGGTCTCCTTGCCGTAGACCCCTTTGTGGAAGAAAATAGCCAAATTGTTCACCATTTAAAATAACCAAGTAGGACACCGTTTTGACTATTTTCATGACAATAGAAATCCACTTAGGACAGAACCCCATCTTTTCCATCATACCCTTGATAAAAGGCCATTCTACTCGATCGTAGGCTTTACTCATATCAAGTTTAAGTGCAATCTGTCCTTCTTTACCCCAAGATTTGTATTTTAAAAAATGATTCACTTCATAGGCCACCAATACATTATCAGTGATTAAACGCCTTGGGATAAACGCACTTTGAGTTTCCGAGATGCATTTTGGTAGAAAGATCTTAAGACCATTGGCTAGAACTTTAGAAGCAATTTTGACAATCACATTACAAAGACTAATGGGCCTAAACTGGGAGATTTCCTCCGGATTGTGACATTTGGGGATGAGAACTATGTGGGTGTAATTTAGTTTTTGGGAAAAGTACCGGTATTCAAAAAAGTGAGCACAGTTTCAGATACATCGCTCCCTACAATATGCCAATATTTTGGAAAAAAAACATTGCGGGCATACCATTTGGTCCCGGTGATTTCAGAGGATACATAGAAAATAAGGCAGAGTGTACCTCAGCTAAATCAAAGGGTTGGGTGAGACGAGCATTATCCATTTGTGAGATAGTCCTTTGTACTGTGTTCAGCACTTCCTGCAGTGCTTCTTCAGGTGGGTCAGTTGTTGTAAATATAGACTGAAAGTATTTCACCACCGTTTCCTCTTTCTTTGTGTCATTGACACACCAATTCCCAAATTCATTACGCAAATTTTCCACCCTGTTGATACGACGTCTTGCTGAGGCCTGCGCATGAAAAAATCTGGTATTACGATCACCATCCCTCATCTAGTCTACTCGGGATCTCTGTCTCCATAAGTCATCTTCCATTTGCAGTATTGATTCAAGCTCCCCTTTCAAATCATCCACGTACACTTTTGTCTCCGCTGTAATAACCCCACGTTGAACAGTGCTGATCTTGTCTTCAAGCTCCTTTATTTTTTGTTGCACATTTCCAATCACCCTACTGTTCCACTTAATTAAGCCCACTCTGCATTCTGAGATTCGTTGAATAACTTTTTGAGATGGATCTTCATACTGGGTACCTGCATTCCAAGCCTCTTCTATTACTTTTGCACAATCTGACCTTCGGACCCACATTGATTCGAAGCGAAAACGTTTTCTCCCTCTTTTGACCTGAGCATTTTGATAAATATTGGGACCAAGAAGGATTGGATTATGATCCGAAATTCTGGACTCCAAGTGTGTTACTTTGGCATTTGGAAAGAGGTCGAGCCATACATTTGCACAGAACCTATCTAGTCTTTCTTTGAAGTGTGCGGATGAGGTCTATTATTGCACCAAGTATACTTATAAAACCGTGAATCCCAATTCAATCAGCCTGCACTCTTCCAGCGTATTTCGTAAATCCCGCATTTGCCAATTTGCCTTTGCTAAAGTACCCTCCTTTTCATGTTCGCTTAAAATTTCTTTGAAATCCCTGCAACAAAGCCATGGTAATTGGTATTTTTGGTGAAGTGACCGGAGAAGTGTCCAGGTATCTCTTCGTTTACTGACAGATTGGTGCCCATTGAAGCCTGTAAATCTCCACTGCTGCCTTCCTGTTTCCGGTTCTACTGTTGCATCAATATGATACAAAGAATAGCTTTGAATAAGGATAGTAACTTCTTTTTTCCATAGTAATGCTAAGCCACCAGATTTTCCTCTCGATTCTACTGCCAAACCATGTAGTCCCCACTTATTCTTGCATTTTTCCACTACTCTACGATTGCATTTAGTCTCTAAAAGGAAGACTAAAAGAGGAACTTCTTTTTGTTGGATTTTACCCAACTCACGAATTGTCTGTGGGTTCCCAAACCCATAGCAATTTTAGGCTAACCAAGTCATGGTAATCGGCAGGACTGGCCTCCACCAGTCGCCGCTGATAATTCTTCTGTAGATGGGTTATTCGCCGCCTTCTTTTTGGGTGGGGATTCAACTTCCATTGGATCTTTTTCGGTCCTTGTTCCTTTACGTATGCCAGGTAAGGCTTCCATTTCCAATCCCTGTGTAAACAATTCCGCTATTCGGGCTTGCTTCTTCCAACGACCATGAGTGCCTTTAACCTTTCTTAATTCCACTGTTAATGTTCCTGCACTTTGAGCTGCTGAGTCAACTTTCACAGGTGAAAATGAAAGTTGTTTTGTTGGTTTCAGGTTTTGGTTTTGTGGCTCAGTGCTTCGCATGGTAACGGGGTGGAAGAGATGCAGCGGGGCATCAATTCCAAGGGCCGCAAGGAATGACAGTTTAGATTACTGCTGCGGTTATGGTCGGATCTTGAGGTGGAGCGTATTCTCAAGGCCGGAAAGATCACAGCTCGAAGAGAGCCGGGTTCTTCTATCTCAACTAGATCCATTATCTTCAAGCCCCAAACCCGCCAAATCGGACTTGCATCATAGATTTCAACCCGAACCACCTTGAATGGAGGTTCGGATCTGAAATAACTCTTAAGATCTGAGGTTTGTGAGATGGGGGGAGGGAATTTATGGCTGAAGATCTTCCGATCTGAGGGTGGGGGTGGAGATCGAGGGGTGGATGATGGTGTTGGCGAAAGGCGGTGAAGGTGTGATACCGATGAAGGGGGAGCAAAAGACACTAAAAGAAGCAAGAGAAGGAGGGCCTCCCCTTCCATCCTTGCAGCCATGGAAGCTGAAAGAGGAAGGGGCGGCACATGTTATATTTGTTGTTATTATTACTATGGGAGATATTATGTCTACCATTTTATGCTGATTCACTCCTTCATTTCTTGCTAAAAAGTTAAAATTTGTCACTAAAGTCCATTTTACCAACCAAAAATAGAAGAAACATAATACAGAAAGGTGGATCTAAGATTTTTAGTATCAATATTACTAAAATTGTTACTACTACTTTTGTTCTTACTATTAGGTATACATACGAGTACGAGCTTTTCAACTAGTGTCTTGCCGGTTATTATTTCGTTTGCAATGGATGTAAATAAAACTAGTTCCAAAAGAAAGTCTAGGGAAGCAACTCACAGTTAAATTCGTAACGTTGCCATAACTAGTTCCAATTAAGGGATTTAGTTAAGTCGGTACACTTTTTTAAGAGAACAGTGCAGCGTACGCAACAGTTCATTAACAAGCTAGTAATGTAGCTACCATTGAACAAAAAGATCTATATACTCCCAATTGCACGAGAGCATAGTTCGTTTTGAAAGTCAAACCGCAAACTAAACAACTTCTTCTTGGTTTGAAAAATAATAGAACCGAATTGGACTAAACACCATCAATTTAGACTACTCAATGTAGTCAGTTTAAACGGTTTGGTATGGATCAATTTGTGCCTCACTTAAAAGAGTTGTTCATTTGCACACCTACTATTGTATTTAGATGTTATTTAAAACTAACGTCATATTTTTTTTAAATTGCACATAATCTTGTTTCATTCAACACCTTAGTGCTCATGGTAACATATAATGTAAGTATTATTTCACACACACACACACACACACTTTATCGCGCCTTTGTCACTGATGTACGAGAAGAAATGAGTAAATATACAAGAGATATTGATCACTAAATATTTGTATTATAACTGCTCTCGTAATTATCTTTTTTTTTTTAACTTTCAAAATTTTGTTTATTCAGATTTTCTTATACCATGTATGTTAAAATTATTATATCATATGTCACTTCAGTTCAGTTTGTGGTTGGTTTCAAATAATAGAACCGTGAACCGGATCGACTGGAGATAGGTTTGTAAAATGTGAAACCGAACCATTATAATTGTTGGACGATTCGAACTGATTTGGTTTGATCGGTTTGAGCGGTTCGCATTTATCTAAACATGTTGATACTCACTTCTACCTTCAATGCATCTCAAGTAAATCATAAATATATACATTTAGCGGTAAGTGCAGGTCCCATTTTCCTCATCATAAGGCTCTAGACTACTTCAATTTTGGCAGACCAACTTCTTAAAGTCTGAGATCTAATTAAGATCGACAATTGCCATTATGGAAATCACCAATCACCTTAACACTGTGACTAATGACATTATCATATGTTACCTTTTTGGCAAAAATGAACGACAAGAGGGGAACAACGCATCCAATCATCAAGCCACAACCAAACTTTTGAATATGAACTTGAGTTCTCTACCAAGTCCAAGAAACATCATAAAGTCGCATAAATTCTAGCCTCTTGAAAGTCAAATGTGACACCACGCAGCCTGAACGTCATGTGTTTCCACTAGTAAAAGAAGGTTCAATGTTAAGAGACGTTTGATTTTTTTTTTTTCATTAAGTATCCAATATTTCGTGCTCCTAATTTATATAATACTATATGAAACAAAATAAAATTATGTTCTCGATTTATTAGTTGAAACGCAACGCATAATACGTGTCCATGTTGACAAGTCATAAAATCACACGCTTGAGCCATTTTAACTTGAACGAAGCACGTTCAAGCTAAATTGTCGTTTTAAATAACGAGTTAAATATTTCTGATGGGTTAGATTAGATTTACTGTTCCCTCCTCTTTAGGAATTTCTATTTCTATCTACTATATTAAATGTGTCATTTGGGGCGTATATAAGTGAAAAGGAGGGCTTTATGGTCAGTTAGGAGGAGACCCTTCACAGTTTAAACCAGATATTCATCCCGATCTCCCAGGAAAGACGACCCGTCTCTCTCTCTCTCTTGACAATCGCACGAAATCTGTAATCTTCTAAACTTAATCTCCCTGCTGTTATGAATTTTCACGTTTTTTTTTGTCGCTGCAAAAGATGAAGTATGGATCCTCGAAATTAAACGCGATTTAGTTAGGGTTTGTTTATGTTTTCTTAATTTGGGTCAGACTTTGTTGTGATTTAGGTTACTGTCTCGAGTTTTTTTCTGGCGCTTAAATCTCACATTTTAGTCTTTATTATATTCCATGCAGAGTTAGAGTGTGATTGTTTTTTCTGTTTGTCTGTTGGATATGTGGTAGCTGTCGTACAGGCGGCAGATCAAGAGCTTTAGTAGAATAATTGGCGTAAGTAGTTCTTTTTGGAAGTTGAATGTTTTTTTTTTTGGCACCATTTAACTTTCTAAATATATAGGTTTATGAGTTGAGAAAGGCCCGAGTGAATGGCAATACCAGGATTTGAAAATATATATGTTAGCGAATTGTACGATTTTATTGTCTAGTTTTAGAGAGCTGAACTGAATGTTGAAGCATTGCCTAAAGGAGAGAGGGAATCAATTTTGGGATGGGTGGGATAGTCTTTCGAGCTTAGCCTCGGTTGTGGGGTTGAAATTGTACCAACCTAGGCTTTTCTTTTTACATAGGGCGACCCTGTGCACGAGGCTTTGGGTTGATCTAAGCTGTCTTACTGCGTTTCGAATTCATGATCTCCTGGTCACAATGTAGCAACCTTACTGTGCACTCACTCACCTATCCCCAGAAGTTGGGAAGGGAATCTACTTATACTATTTTTTTTCTTCAGAAAATAGGTCATTAGGTAACTTTTAGTCCATTCATGGTGTATGTGGATTATGATTTTACGTCTGTGTTTTCGTGTTTGAGTTTAACAGGAAAATTACCTTTGCGAACATCACATTTGCGTTTTTTAAGCTGGAGGATGTGGGAAGTGCTTCAGAAGTTGCTCAAGAAAGTGGTTGCCTAGAGCGTGACCTCTCGAGTGGAGCAACTTTTGCCACTATGGGAGGCATACATCGCAGGTTTTTGTAGAGAGAATTCCTTCCCCCCCCCCCCCCCCACCCCAACCAATAAGTTGCCTTATAGTTCTAGATTGTTACTTATTTTGTGAGAGCCTGCTTATTAATTATCTTTGTTGTTTCTTGCAGTGGTGTTTTTAAGAAATCAAATGATAGTGCCAGACTTATTCTAACGACTATAATGGGAATGGTTTTTGGATATTTTGTTGGCATATCTTTCCCATCTGTTTCTCTTACTAGGGTATGCACGCCTGATATATTGTTAACATATCTTCGTCTTCATGCATCTGCCATCGGTTTGGTTTGATTTGATTCATTGTGATATCTTGCAGATTAACTTACCGTCAAGCATTATGTCGTCCCTGGATGGATCCCTCCACGAAGATCCTAAACCTAGTGAACGCAGTTTCCCAGAAAATCTTGGTTCGGGTAATACCCCTGTAACACCTAAGGTACTTTTTCCTTGGCTGTTTAGTTACTATAGTTGCTTATTTCTTGTGTTGAAGTTATAATTTTATGTGTGACTCGAAGGACAGTTAATTATTATGTCATTATGGGTTTATCTATGTCTGTGTACATGTGATGGTGTCATATGATTAAGGTCTTGACCCAGGACAAAATAACCTTTAACTACTGCGTTTGCGGGTTGTTTTATGCTGGAGTCTCCTTATTTAAAGTGTTCCTGCTGCGTACACTTCACAAATTTTCAATCAGTGCTCTGTCTATCACTCTCTCTCTCTCTCTCTCTCTCTCTCTCTCTCTCTCTCTATCTCTCTCTCTCCATTTCTTTTCATTTTTGGCCCCATGTCTAACCCTATTAGATGCGAGATGTGGCACCTAGAAATGTCTCGAGAAGTGAACAGCAGCAGCAGAAATACCTTTTATCTTTGTTATTTTTAAAGGCAAGTGGTTGGTAGCAACTTGCTGTGATGAGTACAAAGTAAAAAATTTTGTCATGGTATTTTCAGGGAAAAAAGTATGTACAACATTATTAGCTTTAGGATACAGTAAAAAATGGTAATACTCTTTATGCATTTATTTATCCATGCTGCTTCCAACCTTGGATTCTTCCAGGTGCTTATGCTCCCCTGTTTCGTGCAACTAAGGTCCCTTGTGTTTGGGTGGTGGTCTTTTGATTTTTGATTTACAATTTGTCAAATAATTAGCTTGTACGACACACCTCTACAGCTCAGCCTGAAATTTCTTTTTCTTTTTTTTTGTTTACAGCTCTGTATGAACTCTTTATGATCACATGTTTTACCTGCATAAATGTCTGGATGAGCAGTAGTCTGCTTTCCTGCTTTCTGCTACAAATGAGTGGTTGCTTTGGGAGTTTGTGATGGATTAAGGGTCCAGTTTGATTCTTTCACATACTGTTTTCACACTCTGGATGTGTCCCGTGTTTTTTTCCCTGGGGTTTCATCATGATTGGCATTCTATGGGGTCAATTTCTTAGCCGTGGGGGTTTTTCACTTCGATTTTAAGAAAATGATAAATTGATGTACCAGTTTCTTGTAGTAAAGTAATTCTGGAGGATGGTCCAATTATAAGTTTTACTTTCCTTGTTTGTAACAACTGTGATGAAGCTCGTGTTTTGGCAAACTTAAGATTGAACTCTGGCTAGATAGGGGTACAGTTATGTTGGTCATTTGTTTGGCGTCAAAGTGGTGATTCTTTTATGCTATAAATAGCAGTGAGAGACAAGAGTTGTACTTGGTGATTCAACTTCTCAGGAAAATCTTGGGTGAGCCAGTACCTTACAAGTGATATCCTGGAAATACTAAAACTTGCCTTTTTTTACATCTTTTATCTAGTCCTTAGTTGCAGGAAACTCCTAATATGGTGACGTTTCTCTCTCGGAAACTCGCTTTTGCGATCCCAAGTTAGGAGCTCCATGGGATCTCGTCCCAAGCTAAGATGGGAACTCGATCCCGCTTGTTGGATAGAGATGCATGGAACAAGTGATAGAATACATGAAAATCAAGCTCTTTTCAACTCAATTCCTTGTTTCTCTCTTCCTTCAAGTCCTTAAAGTCTCCTTGTCTGTTGTTGCTATCTATGTAAACTATGCTAAACAAATGATAATACTCTTTACGCATTTATTTATTTAAGCCGCTCCCAACCTCAGATTCTTCTTGGTGCTTATGCTTCCCCGCCCCTGCCCCCGCTCCCGCACCCGCCCCCGCTTTGTGCAACTAAGATCTAGTCTGCTATTGCTGACTTGCAGCGATTAGTTTCTCACAGCACCTTATGCAGATGCTGCTATGGATTATGACTTGCTCATTGTTGATTTGGCAACCAGGTATATGTTCCAACAAATCCTCGTGGTGCAGAGTCGTTGCCTCCAGGAATTGTAGTCTCAGAAACTGATTTTTATTTGCGAAGATTATGGGGTGAACCAAGTGAGGTATGGCTTTGAATTGATTTTGAGGTTAATAATTGTGATTCTGGGGCTGGAGTTTGCTATGATTTATATATTGTTGGATAGTGTGGTTGTTTGGTGGGTAATGGTTGTGATTAAGTTGCCGTGTAGTGTTATTTTTTTCCCCTTCATCTTGGCACAGGATCTCGTGGTTCTTCTTATTTTGTTAATAATTTTGGTGCATTTAAATGTGTGTAGTGGCAGAGTAGATTTTTGCATTTGTCTAAACCATTTTTTTTAACTCGCATTTATAAGAGCCTTGTGCATTGAGCTACGTTCTAAATATATCTGCGAGGATATCCCTGACTGTATTTTATGTATCCGGGGTTCCTATAAATTTATGTGGACCATTCGAAATATCCACTTCACTATCCTGTACCCAGGAACATGTAAACTACTCGAAGTACAGAAAGAGATTCTAATCTCTATTTTTGTGATTTAGTTGGTCTATTTGTAATTGCAGTTGTCTTATACAGAATGTTGTGAAACTTTCAGGACTTGAAAAAGAAACCAAAGTACTTGGTAACTTTCACAGTTGGTTTTGATCAGAGGCACAACATTGATGCAGCAATTAAAAAGGTTACATTCTTCTAAGATCCTTGGTTTTTCTATTAAAATGTTGTCATGTACTGAGTTCATTTTACTAATTGTTATAGTTTTCTGAGGATTTTCAAATTATGCTTTTTCACTATGATGGTCGGACAAGTGAATGGGATGAGTTTGAGTGGTCAAAGCGTGCTGTTCATGTCAGCATACGAAAACAAACAAAATGGTAATAATTTTGTGCTGTTGTGTGGTTCTGCTATTATAACATGTTCTATACGTGGTTCAGATATATGATGAGGTTATCATACTCCTTCTGAGAGAAGTCATATATGATTCTGGTTTCCTTAGTTTTATAATGTGTACTTAATTCCCTTTTAGGTGGTATGCAAAGAGGTTTTTGCATCCTGACGTCATAGCAGCTTATGATTACATTTTCATTTGGGACGAAGATCTTGGAGTTGAGCACTTTAATGCCGACAAGTATGTTTATTTCTTCCCCGTCTTTAAATGTTTACTATTTCCTCATCTCTCTTTCTATTTGCACAAACAAGTGTCTTAAATTTTCTTTGTTGTGCAGGTATGTTCAATTAATCAGAAAACATGGTTTGGATATTTCCCAACCGGGTCTTGAACCCAACAATGGGTTAACATGGCAAATGACAAAGAGAAGAGGTGACAGAGAAGTTCACAAGTAGGTTTACCCCCCCCCCCCCCCTCGTTTTCTCGCTCTCTCTCCCTTCCTCCCCCTCTCCTTCATGATATAGTTTTATGGCTGTTGTGGTTATACTATTCTAGACTCACTCATATCTGTGCACAGCTTTTAAGTTTTCTGTGTCTGGGACTGAACAGGGATACAGATGAGAAACCAGGTTGGTGCAGTGATCCACATTTGCCTCCATGTGCTGCGTATGCTCTCTCTCTCTCTCTCTCTCTCTCTCTCTCTCTCTCTGTGTCTCTGTGTGTGTGTGTGCGCGCGCGCTTGCACACGTGCTGTGCGTGATTCCATCTCTCCGAACACACACACACACATGTATTTTTTTTCCGTAAGCTATATAGTTTTTTCTCTTTTGGTAGGTTAGCTATTAAAATTTGCTTTCTGCATGTCTGTAGAAAATTAATTGTCAAAGTCACTCTTTAGACTTGGCTTGTCTGTTGTCAAACAACATATAATGTGAACAACATTTACTTATCTAGAAAGTCATGGACATAATAATGTTATAACCTTTACTTTATCATGATAAATTGATAATATTGTAAACCTATGTTAACCTCAAGTTATCGTACTCTGTTGTTATTGCTCAAAATTATTTGCTGTTTAAAAATGTATACTGTTAAATGAATGTAATCTTTCCTAGCAGACAATGGAATTCTCTTGACACTTTTAATGACTTTAGGCATCATTATGATTCTTGTTTGCTGCGAGAGAGTTGGATAAGAATTTTCAGCGAACATGCAATCTTCTCTATCATGTGTTTTTCTTGGTTCAAGGGAAAACAGAATATTTCTTGTCAATTAGGATTCACCTCACACTTGTCGTCTATAACTTAACTGGCTGCCAATCTTCTTTCTGCCTATATCCAGATTTGTGGAAATTATGGCTCCTGTTTTTTCGCGGGAAGCATGGCGGTGTGTGTGGCACATGATTCAGGTACATCTATTGGTTTCTCGAATCGTATGAATCTGTGTGCTTTCCAGTTTCAGCTGCTATAAGAGATTCTTGCCATGATAAGTCCACTCACCAGCTATGCCAACCTTACATTTCTTTGTATTCTCAGAATGATTTGGTGCATGGATGGGGATTGGATTTTGCCCTCAGAAGATGTGTAGAGGTCAGTGCTCTTTGAAATTAATAATTATACCGATCAGATACAGTGCAGCATTTTGGTCTTTAACATTTTTTTTAATTAAATAAATGGCATATATTCTGCACAAGACTCAGGTTCCTATATCTCATTGTACGAGGGGATCCTAACTCAAGTAGCCCAAATTTACTTTCATCCCCCCAGCATCCTTCATTCTCCTGCTATCAATGTATACCTGCATACCTGTTTGCATATACATATATGCATATGTATCTTTGGTATATATGTGTGTGCTGTGTGTGTGTGGGCATAATTTTGTGGCTTTTGCTGTTTTTGAAATGCCGGGTTGCAGCATTCAGAATAATCAAGTTTATGTGATGAAGTAGTTGGTTTGGCGAAATTATTCTCTCTCTTGGAAAAATAGGCCAAGGAGGCTTCCATTGGCTTTTGAACTTCCTTTGACTAATCACATTTATTTCGACATACAGCCAGCACATGAAAAAATTGGTGTGGTTGATTCACAGTGGGTTGTTCATCAAGTAATACCTTCTCTTGGGAATCAGGTGAGCCATTAATTATTTGCAAAAGGTGTTTGGTGCACTGTTTAGTTTTCAATTTTTAGCAACTTCCCTCTGTCTTTTATCTGGTTGAGATTCAACCATTGTCTTGCTCTCTCGCCCTGCGTTTATCTGTTCATCATAGCATATATATGTTGTATGTAGTGTTCAGTTCTTCTTCTTGCTTTTCTTGGGGGTTGGGGATTGTGATATATTCTGGTATCTGATCGATTTAATGGTTATGTGTCCTACCATGTTGGCTTAAGATTATTATTCTTTTTCAAATCTCAAGGATTTGTGGGGTACTTTATCTATTAGCTACCTGGTGCAGCCTTCCTTTCTTTGTGCTTCGAACTAGTTGTGATGCCTATAGGACAATAAACAAAGGAATTTGATGCTACCCTTTATAATTTTGAAATGTTTTGACCTCATATATTATGTGATTAGTTGCGAAGCTATCCTGCTCCCCATGTGTCATCCGGTCCAGCTTCTTCTCTGTTTAAGTTTGTCAAAAGCATGTTGGATATGGATACGTCATACGTACATATCATAAGTAAAAACAATAATATGTGTGAGGACAGGCGCCGCTATTATGACTTCTTTCTGATAAGCACAATTATAATTATAGACCCAAAGGAGGGTTATCCCTATGTACACTACAGGTATATGAAAAGCAGAACAGAAGATGCAACAGGAAAACTCATCCACAAGAAAGTAACTACAAAAGTTAAATCAGCTACATCTATGAGGTGATCTAACAAGATCACAACACATGTGATTGTGTTTACTCATGTAGAGTTGACATGTGCTATAAGATTTCTTTTTTGCATGATGACTGATCTCTGATATGACCTTCTTGTTCCTTGTGTTATATATAAATTCACACGTGTTAGAAAGGATTATTGTACTTGCATATTAATTTGCTAAAAGTTATGCTTCAACATCATGAGAAAAATCCCAACAGCAAGCGTTCAGGTTTTGTAACTTCATATTGGTGTCTATTTGAGAGCCACATATATGAAACTAAAGAGTTATTATATAGACACAGGTGCAATGTGGCACTGCTTGAAAAGTATACTGTTCAAGTGCTTTTTAAGTAGGCAGTTGGAACCAGGTTTCTCTTGTTGATTAAAATTATCTGAGAAGTAGGTGCTGCATATATATTTGACATGCACAACAAGAATCAGTTTAGGCTCGGTAAAATTGTTTTGCAGAAGAACACCTACATCCTTCTATGGAGCTGTATAAGCGTACCCAAGTAGATTAATGCTGTTAACCATGACTAAAAGTCGTGCATACCAGGAAGTTGGTGATCGGTAAATGATGCACATGGTGGTAGTCTTTGAAATTGTATCAGAAAGTTAAAAATTCGTACCTGTTGTAGCTCAATGAAGTACAAGCATGTTAAAAGTGGGTTCAGCTTTTCAGAGCAGTGATGATAGCTACATCCTTCTTTATTCAAGAGCTGTATCAGCATGCCTAAGTGAATTAATGCTGTAAAACATGAGTGAATATCATATATGTTTTGGAGTTGGTCATTAGGAATTGATGCAGAGTGCTACGCTTACAAACACTATATGAAAATTGGACACTCTACTGATGTAGTTCAATGAAGTTCAAGCATGTTGTAAGTGGGGTCGGTGTTTCAAAGTAGACTCTTGGGATCCACATCCTTTGGAAGTCGACTTTTGGAGTAAAACTTTGTAGGAACCTAGCATTATTTTTAGATGATACTTTAATTCTATACCTTGTGTTACGAGAGTGTGATTGATGCTGAAGGCTAAAGGCTCATTTATTGGTTAATGTGGGGTATTTTTGGTTTTGTTTATAGTTGTTGGTCATTGCCGGGAGCTGATGAGTTTATCTGACTCTAAAGAACTTGGATTTAGAAGCCTCGCTTCTGTGTATAGTATTTTTAGGTGCCTCTAAATTCAGAATGTTAGTATCTAATTCCAGCTTTGGAGAGGAAAGGGGGAGTGTTTAGTGTTTTGAATTTTAGAGCAGATTAATGCCGCTTGGCAAGAGAAAAAGATAGCGGATGTAACTATCGAATAAGTACATCTAAATGACAAGAATATGCATAGCAATTGTTGCGCCTCTTGCTAGTCATTAAGCTCCTTGTATTAGGAACATAGGCCATAGCTCAAGGGGTATTTCTTGGTAGTTGCGCTGTAGATCTTTGACCTGTGCAGTGGAGGGGAGCATAATATTGAGTATAAGTTTTCTGGTCGCTTAGCTTTTATTGCATATTATTTTGCGTTTGTTGCGTGTTTTTCTTTTCTTTGCCTTTTTCATGTTGAAATATGGTGGTAGCCATGTGTTGCTTGATTGAAAAGAATCTAACATTAGAGGTTTCTTTAAGTAGGAGTGTAGCAGCACCATTGCATCTTTAAACATATTTTTTGTTTATACGAATTATTCGTATTCTTGATTTACAACCTGATTGTGTTCTGATTCCCACTGTCCCCATACTTCTCATTCTGAATATGCAGGGAGAGTCTGAGAATGGGAAAGCTCCATGGCAAGGGGTACGTGTATATCTGGCATTGCTTTTAATTTGAGGAGGGAGTATAAGCTTTTCTTTATACTCTCTCTAATAGAATAATCCTGAACCATTCATTCTGAACCCTCAAGGGCGGACTTGCCACTTATCATATTGATGAGCACACTGTTCTAATACGCTTGATATCTGCCTTTTGCCAATCGCAGGTTAGGGAGAGGTGTAGAAGTGAGTGGGCTCAGTTTCAGGATCGCCTTGCCAACGCAGATAAGGCATATTTTGCACAGAGGGGAAGGGGTTAATTTTCGAGGTGCTTGCTGCCCCATTTTTTGTAAATTGCTTTGTTTTACTTGTCCTTTTCGGTTTCTTTCTGTTCTCTGTTGAAGGGTGCTTTGGAGCCCAATTCTTGTCGATTTTTCATTTTCGCCATAGGGGGAGGTGGCCCCATATCCTGTAGTCATAGGCATACAATCAGACAAGGCAGTAGAATATCAGGTTTTTGTGCATATTACATGAAGTTTGGTTCATTGACTTGTGTACTCTATGCCGGTTTCTGTAGTGTATTGTCCACCTACCATGATCTTCGGTGAGATGAGTTGTTGTCTTCCCCAATCTTGTGTTGACAAACCTTGTACGAAAGGCCAAATTCATGGAAAGGTGTACATTCTTTCTATTAGCCTGAAAGCTCTGGTAAGATGGTTGATCCTACAATTGCAGTGGTCAACCATTCCAGCAAAGAACAATTGGAATACGGTGTTTTGGATTGAGAATCGGATTTTCAGTTGCAATTCTCAAAGAATTGGTATTGAAAAAGAATTTGTATTTCGCTGTCTGGACATGTCAAATGAAATAGTATTTAGTCTCAAGCCTATTGTTTTTTAATTGAATTTCTTCTCCGGCATTACTACTGGAGGTGGCTGGCGATGGTTAGTTGTGGCTGGTGATGGTGGGCGGCGGCTGTCCGGTGGGGTCTATTATAGGGCCAAAGTGTTGGAAATGAGCTAACACAGTATAAACTAATTCTATAGAACTGGGGAAGAAGTCAGATTATAATTCATTATCCAAACAGTAGAAGTACAAATTGTTAGGGTTCAATTATAAATCGAACCCCGATTCTAAGGCCAATTGTGTGATTCAGAGTCTTCATATATCTGTGAACGAAGGCATCTTAGGGATTAACGTGGCTCGTGGATGCTTCTGCTGCGCAGATCCGTACAATGGAAGTAGATTACCTCACATTTAAGTTTCAACTCCACTTACAAATTCCTTCAAAATGACTTGGTTCTTTCTTTTCTTTATTTTCTTAAATTTTTTTTTTGGGGCTATGGCTATAGTGGTCGAGCCACTTCATATTTGGAACTTACTTTGTAAAAGAAGTTGAGGCAGGAATGTAGTCACAGAGTACTTTGAATTTCAAATTATAAAATCACAAAGAATTGATAACTTTACTTCAAAAGTGGAGCAAGTCACTCCATCATCTACTGACATGAATAGTGACAGTTTAGAGTGAGAAGTCAGTCAGCAAGCAGGGCCATTATCTTTCAACTTCAAAATGCTGATGAATTTGGTAAGTGGCTGCATTGGCAGTACTCTTACGAAAGTAATTGTAACAATCACATTTTCAGTTTTTGGTCTCGTCTGAGGACATAATTCAAATTTTTTTTTTTGAAATGTGATAAGAACCCTACCATTGATAATAAATATAGCAGCCGTATGACATATAATAAAACTCGACAACAACAGCAGCAGCAACAGAATTAAGAACAAATAAAAGTAAAAGTACATAAAAACCTAAACAAATAAGGCCTTCTTTTTATATGGAAATATGCACCAACCAAGATATATAATCATAAAAACAAACACACAAAACAAAAACAAAGACTACAGGATAAGGGCAACTAGTCAACCATTATTTCTTTGAAAACCTGATCGGCATCCTACATCCCGAGGCCACCATCGCCCTAGACTGCACGCACAGCAATGCCGACGCACAGCCATCCAATACACCGCCATCATTGCCAGCAGCAGTGCCATCACCTTCATCTTCCAACCCACCACTAACAAACCACCACACCCATACGAAACTGCCATCACACCAACACACCTTTAACCCTTTCGATCTCCTTGAACCTGCCACCACCCACACCACACAACCCAAGCTCCACCACACCAACGCGCCACCATGTGCCCAGCCAGCAGCCCCACCATCCGAAGCCTGAGAAAATCGTCCACCACCGCAGCAACATCCACCACCACCAAAACCAAAACACCAATTTTTCTGTAGCTAAAAAGGGAAGGGGGATCCACAGACGGGCGAGGGGGGGGGGGGGGTGGAGTGGAGCAAATGTAGCAGAGATAAAAACTCTTTCCTACAAACTCCTCGCCTTCTCTAACCCTGTGGCGTCACCACGACCACCAAACCAACCAAAGATACCACTATAACTACCTCCCATACCAACATCGACAGAATTCCAACTACCACCACCTTCTCAAGAAATCCATCTCAATGCATAGCCTAAGCTCTGCCGCCAGAGATGAGGCGTCACAACCGATGTTGCATAAAACAAGCCGTCCCAAAGCCGTAGACGAGCCTCGGCAACAACAGGCTCCAGGAGAATAGCAGATAAAATAAAAGCCAACACTAAAACTAACAACAAAACGGGAAAATCCTACTCCCACACGACCACTCACCGAAGGATACCGGCGGTGGCAGAGGAGATGCTATGGGTGTTGAGAAGAGAAGGGGTTTCTTTCTTCTCTTCTTCGGAGAGAGTTTTTTTTTTACCCTATTTTGTTTTGAGTCAGAGACATTTTCCAACTAAAATTCATCAGGGACTTGTACCAGACCATTTTTGTCCGCCTAACATCATTATTTCAGCCCTCCACTGTTTAAAAATGGTGATTAATGACTTTTTGGGTTCAACATCACATCATATCAAGCCTGGTTGGTGATGTTAAACGTGAGGCCAAGTTTTGGAGTGAGATAGAAGTTGTTAGTCTCACCCAACACCAAATTGATGAAGATAGCTAGGCATTTTACTTGCATTCAAATGTATCCTCAGAACCAAAAGGGCCACATAAAGAATTGTTCATCCCACCTTCCTTACTTGTGTACTAAGATAAATTCACTAGACAATAGTTTGTACGACCAGACAAGCTATACCTGAAATATTGAAACACAATGCTCACCAGAAACCAACTTAATTTATTCCCACGTTGCAGTGGCAAACACCTTCGTTTCGAGGAAACAGACTAATCCAGATACTAACAATCTCCTTTCTTTGGTTGAAAACAAGAAAAACCCATCCACCTTTATTTAACGATAATAGTATTGTCATCCAGATCGAATTTTGGTGACACATAACGATAGGACTGTAAATGAACTGAACTTATAGTGAATAAGCTCGTGGTTCATTCATTAAAAGCTCGTTCGTGATCGCTTATTAAACAAGCGAATAGAACTTGAACAAAAAAGTTGAGTTTGTT
>JAVXUP010004000.1:17500-45593 GCA_033070095.1 Escallonia herrerae | reverse complement strand
AAATCTGCAACGGAATTTTACACTAGCATTTCGCCTTTCCATATGTATTTTTAAGATTTTGCAGTCCACATTTTAGCATCTTATAAAATATTAGTCAACAGATCAGTAGAGTCAAGGTAGCACAGTTGCTAATGAAGTATTATGTGTACCAGATTTATTAACAACAGTAAGAGAGAGAACATTTTAAATCATCCCAACATTAAACAGAGCTTCAATTTCCCTTTCATCTCCATCGCTATCATTCTACTCCCTTCAGCTTCAATATTTGGCTTATAAAGTAGGTGAGATGCTCCCAGCCTTACTATGGTGTTCCTCAAGCCGTGGCAGCTATCCAAGAAATTGTCCGGCAGCTTTCATCGGTGTTTGTTATGTGTCGGGCTCGTGGGGCGCATCTTGGCGGGTGTGGACTTGTATGACTCTAAATCTTGGCCTTTTGAACTGTTCGTGCTTCATAAGTTGACATTACTTTTTTGTTTGAATTTTTTTTTCGTTAGCTCTCTCTTGTGATGATGGTTCGTGTGGTTTTAGTCTTACTTTAGCAGTACTAGTTGTGTGTATGTTTATATATCACATCTTTGGCTGTGTGGCAAAGATTCAGATGCCTGAACAAGAAGTTTCTTCCTTTCTTGTGATATATGTCCTCGGCAAGGTTTCAGTCATATGGTTTTCATCCTCCTCGCTTGGTATTTTTGTGATTAAGAATGGTCCTGTGTCAATTTTGCTTGAGAAATCTACCTCTCTGATTGTTCTAAGTCTGCATTTGTTGATAAGTAAATGTTATCCCGTTTATTGAAGGAATTTATCTGGTTTCAGGTTTGTGTCCATATTGGATGTGGTCTCTTTGAAACCTGATGCTGGCAAGTCTGAATCCATCAGCCCAGATACAAGAAAAAGAGGTACCGGGATCTTCAAGTCTTCGACGCTGATGGTGGCTCGACCAAATCAGGTTTTGGTATCTCCTGGTAAAGAATCTGCACATGATGAAAAAGACGGTGTCTGTGAAACTTCTCTGAGGGGTAGAGAAGCTGAGGTTGGCAAGCCAACAAGGAGTGTATCTAGACTTAAAGATTCTGTCATTGCCGAGCAGTTGGATGAGAAAACATCGGATTCACTAGTTTGTGAGGCACAAAATGGTATATCTGGTGGGTGCATTACCACGAATACTGGGGGATCAAAACGGAAAGGTGATGTTGAGTTTGAGACACAGTTGGAAATGGCTCTTTCAGCAACGGCAGCTGGGATTTCTAAGTCCAATATGGAATCAGATATGAAAATTTTGCACAGTAATTCGTCAACTCTGTCCTCTCCTTTTAAGAGAGTGAGGAAAATTGGCAGTGAAGAATCTTCATCTTCCTTCTTTGGAATTTCTACCGCTGTTGGGTCGAGAAAAATGGGACCTCCTTTATACTGGGCTGAAGTATACTGTAGCCAAGCAAACTTGACGGGAAAATGGATGCATGTGGATGCTGTTAATGCACTTATTGATGGAGAGCAGAAAGTAGAAGCTGCAGCTGCCGCATGCAAAACGTTCCTGAGATATGTTGTTGCTTTTGCTGGACATGGGGCTAAAGATGTCACACGCAGGTTTAGCAGCCTTCTCCTCCCCCCTCCCCACCACCGCCCCTCGGCCCCCCTGTCCCGCGGGGCTTTGCGTGATATTGGTGTTTCTTTGTGATGTGTGGTTGTGTATCAATTTGAGGCATCTGTTACAGCTCCTTTACACTTTTCTGACTGGGACCACAATTTAGCAATGTCAACCCCATAAACTGGTTAGCAAATACATCAAACTGACAGAGAGTTAATAATTCACGAGTCATCTGATTTTTGGTTTGTCACGGTTATATTCTTCTTTATTGATCTTTGTGATATGATATCTCTTCTACCTCGGAATGGTCTTCTTTGTCTCTATTTCCTGTGAAGACACTGAGAAAACATTACATATAAATTACCACCCATCACCATCACTTAATCAAAGTTCGTGAGACGGATGGAATAGACTTTGACTGTTGGGACACCCCACTCGGACGCCTGCACATTTCCATCTTGCCTTTCTAGTTTTGCACACAAATCGTCTTGTATTCTAGGTGCTTGTGTAGAGTTCTTTGAGGTTATAATGGATTTGAATAGGTGTGGGTACTGTTTCTGTGATGCTGTTGTACTATGGAACTCATGTCCTCGGTTTAAATATGCCCTCTACAACTCAGCGCTATCCTTATACATTTTGATATAATTCTTTCTAGATAAAAGTGGTTAGGTAAACTTAAAGTTTACAGAGGTAAAACTGCTAAACTTTAGATTCCACATTCCAAAGGCTGTTTCAGGGGTTTGAAGCCCCCCACACCCCCTCCCTTTCCCAAATAGAAGAAGAAAAACAACAATTGCATTGTCTTCTTGATGTTTTTCCCTTCGTAGATTATGCAGTATATTAGCTACATGAAATTTGCCCAAAACAGTGTACTGAAAGATGTAGCAAATTGATTGCAAGTATGCCCTATAATTGACGGAAGTTTTTGAGATATTACTCGCTAATGGCGTGCTGATTCTTGCCATATTTGCTCAGTCTCATACATTCAAGGTGTTTTTTTTTTCCGCTTTTTCTACCTTTTATCTGGTTCCTAGGGGTGATGTTTGAAATGACTTCAATTTGGATATACTTATCAAATTGCGGAAAATAGATCTACTAATGTCGTTTTTCTGTTTGCGCTCAGATAGGAAGCCTGAAACCAATCTCAGCAGTAGTAGTGTCATAGTATTTTTTACATCAATTGCAATGCGATGATGCATTTCTTGTTTTTTAGGTGGTTATGTGGGGAGGGGAAGTGGTGGGAAGGCGGTGTTCTGGGGGTTATGATCAAGCTGTCACGCAGAAGTAGGATCTTTCTAAGCTTCACTCTTTCGTAGTTTTATGCTACAATTTTAACCAATGGCCTCTTTTATGACTGAGCGTGATGAGATAGTCGGTGAACACTCCTCACATGCAAACGATTGGAAATAATGAAGCGGATGTTGAACCTTATAGTGAAAGCTTGTTGGCCATGAAGTAGAATAGGCTATTTCCTATTCATTGGTTAAATGGAGTTCCATTAAAATGCTGAAGCTTCGAAGACTTTAAGAAAGGGTTTTAGGTAGGACAGGAAAGGGACTCTAGTGACTAGGGCATGCAAGTATAGAGAGGCGAAGGATAGGTATCCCACTTAGTTGATAGAAGTGGTACATGGCGGTGAAGTTACCCTGATAAACTACTTAAAGATTATGACATAGTTATCCAAACACGAATACTGGGCAGGTTTACTCTAAGAAAAGTCGCAAATAGGATCTATTGGTGTGAAGGCAAGTTGCAGTAGTCCCATCCAGCGGTGAAGGTCTTTGTTTGGAAATGTTTTGGATCATGTATTCCATCCTCATCCTATATGACAGTTCTCAAATATCAACCATTTGGTGTTTGTTGATGATCTTTCATCCTCTCTGGAGCCGTAATTAAGTCTCCTGGTATTTGGGTGGAAGGGTCTTAATGTACTTGGTGTCCAGTCAGGGCTAAAGGTCTAACTGAACAAGAGCTCTATGTTTGTTGGGGCTTAATCAGTTAAATATCTACCTTCTAAATACCTTGGCATGCCCATGATATCAACCAGGTTTGAAGGTAGAGGACCGTAAAAAACTGGTGGAGAGGGTTGAGTAAAAGTGTCAGACTGTTAAAGTCTTGTCTTATGCTGGGGTTCGGCAGCTGGAAGTGTCAGTTCCATTTAACATACATATGTATTGTAGGGAAAAAGGTATGATTAGACGCATGTAATATGCAATCTTAAAGCTCCTTATACGCGTGTGCTATTCTGACAGTACATGTATGTGCGCCTTGTTAATAATTTGGAACAGTTCAAGCTGAACATGTAGAGTGACGGCTAAGGGTTATATTGCCTTGTTATTCTCCCTAGTAACTGATAACATATGACACTGGGAATCTTGTTTTCGGATTATTTTTTTCCCTTAATTGAATTGCATAAGATATTGGATTGGAAAGTTTACGTGGAGCTAATAACTATGAGTTACCTAATTGATCTGCATTTTAGGTATTGTATGAAATGGTACAAGATAGCATCCCAGAGAATTAACCCTATGTGGTGGGATGCAGTGTTGGCACCTTTAAAACAGTTGGAATCAGGAGCAACTGGAGAACTGGTGCACTTGAAAGAGGCGGTTTCAAAAGAGCATGACAAGGTAAAGACGTCATCGGACCCTAGTAATGTGCCTGGGAGTCCAGCTGCGGAAGTCTTGAAAGAGGATGGAGAAAATTTTGATGCAGAGTCGTCTACGAGAAATTTTATTGCTAGCAGGACGTCTCTTGAGGATATGGATTTGGAAACTAGAGCATTGACTGAACCTCTTCCAACCAATCAACAGGTGTGGTGAATATAAATATATACACATTTATGTATGTGTTATGTGTTTTAGTGTGTGCTTGTATCAATACGATCCTAAAATCCCTGTTATTCTTGAACATTTTATCTCTCATGTTTAGGCATATAAAAACCACCATCTGTATGCTCTTGAAAGATGGCTTACCAAATATCAGATACTACACCCAAAGGGTCCTGTTTTGGGTTTTTGTTCTGGTCATCCAGTTTACCCACGAACTTGTGTGCAAACACTCCATACAAAAGAAAGATGGCTGCGTGAGGGGCTGCAAGTTAAAAGCAACGAGCTTCCAGCCAAGGTCTTGTTTTGCTTATGGATGTCAATGTGAATTTGAGATAGTTCAACACTTAACATTTCCTTATAAGTTCTCTCTTCCCTTCAGGTGTTGAAGCGTTCTCTAAAACCTAGCAAAGGGCAGGCTTTTGAATCTGACCACTGTGGTGAAGTAGACAGGGATGCAACTATTGCTCTTTATGGGAAGTGGCAGATAGAGCCATTGTGTCTGCCTGCTGCTGTAGATGGGATTGTACCAAAGGTGAGACTTAAAATTTCTCTTCCACCCATGTGAAAAGAGAGAACTATTTCGACAGTTAAAAATGTTTCGAAACTATGTGACAATTAGAGCAGCCTGTTTAACCAATTTAGCTGCTAGTTTTTTTAAAGCATTTAAATGTCCCTCTATGCTTCTAAGTAGGGTATGAACTGCTCGTGGTTCGTTCTTCAAAGAACTCGTTCAGGTTTGTTTGTATATTGCATGAACCGTACATGAACAAAGTTTTAGAACTTGTTTATTAAACGAGCCGAGCATGAACATTTCAAAGTGTTCACGAATGTGTTCGTGAACAACTCGTCTGAAAAATATTTTAATTATAATATGTTCAAATCGAAAAGCTATATAACTTAATAATAGTGTTAATTAAGTTTAAACTTGAAAGCCCTAAAATGAGTCACACGATTGGATCGAGAACACGAGTTTTCAAGTTCGAGTTCGGTTCGTATAAATAAACAAACGAATTTGAGCCAAACACGAGTTTTGTGAACCGAACCGCGAACGAGTTCAAACAAAATTTTGAACTCGAACTCGGTTCGTAGACAACCCTACTTCTGAGACTTCAATTTCACCATTGGTACCGAGTTTTTCCCCTTCCTAAAATGTAAATCACATGGATATATGGTAACATGAGAGAATGAAATACGGAAGTGTGATTCCTGAGATAGTGCAAGTAGGTGTCACTGCAAGAATACTAATTTCTTTAAACGGGAGGAAGGGTGGTCTTGTCATTGTTAAGGGTATAGTTCAAACTCTAATTTTTAACATGCGGTAAGTTACTAATCTTTATTAATGGATAATTTGTCAAGGAACCAACTCCATTCCATGCTGTATACGTAATGTATACTATTACTTCATAATTAATGTTTTTGACAATCTCTTGTACTGTAATTAATAATCAGAGAGAAATCACACATATATGTTTACATAGTTTTGTTATAACGTACATATACTCTAAAAATTGTACCAATAAAACATGTGACATGCTAGCACATGTTCAGAAGGATGTCAGGGGCTCTTTTGAATTTAAATTAGATTCAATTTATACTTCTTGAAGATAAAATTAAAAAATTGTTATTTGTTAAAGGAACTTTTTTCCACTACAATTTTTTTTGAGTAAATTTAATACGCAAACTTCCAATCTCCCAAGATTATTATCCTATCAGAGATTTGACTGTCATGTAGGGGAAGATCACTATAAATAGGGGTTCAGAACAGAATATAGATGCAGGTTGATATAATAAAGTCGCAGGTGGCAGCACCAAACTGTTAAATTAAATTAGTCCATCAATAAAACATGATTAAAGTGCCCTATTGCTGATACTTGGGCTGAAGACCTTTGGTTGGCCGAGTTGAGAAGCAAAAAACAATAAAATCGTGCAAGTTACAGTTAGGGCTGCACCGTGCTGAAAACAGGATTATGAGATTTTTACTGTAGTATAATTGTAATATCACGTGGAGACGTTATTGCCACTTGATTTTCTCTTATCATAGGAATTTTCATGCCCCAGCACTTGGGTGGTTTTTTTTTACTGCCAAAGTTTAAATTATCCACGTGGGACATTTCTTCTTAAGAGTTCACAACCTTTTTAAAATTTTCAGGTGACTCCAGTTTCCAGTGTATACAAAAGGCATTTGTGCTGTGACATGATAATCTAACTGTAGATTGCCATTTACTGTTGGTTCACTTTATTGGTTGATTGTTAGACTTGCTGGTGTGCTGTGTGTCAATAGTAAGGGACAACTGAGCATGACATTTGGAATATTTCACTTCACAGTCAGACTTGAAACATCCATGTGATACTGCTCTTTTGAAATCGGTTTTATTGGATAATGATGGGTGATATTACTTTCCTATACTAGAATGAGCGTGGCCAGGTAGACGTGTGGTCCGAGAAGTGCCTTCCCCCAGGAACCGTGCACTTGGGGCTGCCAAGGGTCTTTAACATTGCAAAAAGGCTGGGAATTGATTTTGCCCCTGCTATGGTGGGATTCGAATTTCAACATGGTCGCTCCATTCCTGTATATGATGGCATTGTGGTGTGTGCCGAGTTCAAGGATGCAATTTTAGAGGTAAATTTATTTCAAGCATGTTATCAATTTTAGAGCTATCATCTCTTCTTTGGTTAGTTTATGATTATGTTAGATCTTCCTCACGTCTCCCAAGTATTGAGCATATTTTTGAAACATGCCTTCTTTCTTCTCTTCTTCCCATTTCCTCCCTGAATATCCCCGCGGCAATGTCACACATCTGATACCCTCTTTTACAAAATTATCTGCAACATATGTTGGAGTTTCTTGATTTTTCGGCTGTTCTTTTCCAGGCATATGCAGAAGTAGAAGAGAGAAGAGAGGCTGAAGAGAGAAAACAGAGTGAAGCTGAAGCTCTTTCTAGGTGGTATCAGCTTCTTTCATCCATTGTTATCCGGCAAGACTTGGAGGAGCGCTACGGAAAAAGCGTGCCATCACATGCCTCAAATGACATTAGAAAACTCGATGAAAATTTATCTGTTCACATTGGTGACAGCAAGGATGACAGACAAGCTTCTGGATGCCAGCAAACTAATAGATGTGACAATAGGCGCGGTGCTTTTCCATCAGTACCCACACAGGACCATGAACATGTATTTTTAACAGATGACCAGACTTTTGATGAAGAGAGTTCCACACGGACTAAGCTATGTCGCTGTGGATTTCGGATTCAAGTGGAGGAGTTGTAGCAACAGTGACCAAATTTAACAATTTTTCGAACTTGTCTTTGTGGTTGGGTTTGGGAGCACAGTGAACGGCATGCCTTGCAGGCTTCGTGATAATAGAAGCTGAAAAACAATATCTCGGTGAGCTTTGTCCTGATTATTTTGGTATGATGTGACAGAAGTATGATGTAAATAATCTTGAAGAAAGTTGTGTAGCAGTGCTTGTTCGTTCTTTCTTTTTTTCCTCGGGCAGTTATAGAACAGAATGCCTTCGCTGCAGAATCAATTATAGCTGCCATTTTCTTCTTGTAAAGCCCCTGGCCTTATATTTTGATTATTGTATGCTTTGCTTGCTTTATACTACCATTGAATCTCGTGGATGCCAGGCAATCCCAGAATCATGGATCTTCATGTCAGAATTGTGAATGAGAACACTTTCCTAGCAGATGCGCATTTCCATTCTTACTCCATTTTATAGCAGGCTCTGCTTCAATGTCATATATATATATATATATATATATATATATATATATATATATATATATATATATATATATATATATATATATATATCAGAGTGCTTGTTTCTCGACACAACTGGGTCCTGCGCATCTAATAGAGTGTGTCCGGAAACCGAGTACCAAAATGTAGCAAAATAGAGCTGGGTTTTGTTCTATTTAAGTGGCTCAAGCGTGCCAGTGTAATGGTTATTGCGTTGACGGTATACATGTCCGGTTGACTAGGGAAAACAGAAGGGAGGAGTGGAGGACAGAAACTAGCAACGGCAAGCTTTAGGTAAGGCACCTATTTCGACTTTAAGACACGCTTTACAAAGTAAAGCATTTCCCATAATAATACTAGTGACTCCAATAACCGTAGGTGCACCATATTCAGAATGGCGGGCTTTGGGTTGGGATCTGGCGCTTGCTACATTTGAATTTTGGGTATTCAAGGTTGCTGGAAACAGACCTATGGGAGCCTTGTTTGTTGCAGTACAGGTGTGCGTTGAAAGAATTAAATAGATTGAACATGATTGATAAATGGTCTTGTTTACTGTTTCTACTTATGGGAACACACCAGGTACTGATAGAGCGAAAGGTAATTATATTTCTTCATTCAAATGACACAACAACTGGCCATGAATAAGTTGATTGATAAAACTGGATTTTTTTGGAAAAAAGAAAAAGAAAAGCATTACTTGCTATTGAAACGCACATGTTTTTTTCCTGCTAAAAGCCATGATTTCAATATAGAAACAAGTACTATGGAGAAGTGCAAGCAAACCTTAAAACATAAGGGTAGATAAATGTTGGCATATCTTGAGCAAAAGAGAATCAAAACATTGATTGCTCAAAATCTTAGTCAATAACTCTGGGGAGCTTCAATTTTACCCGCAACAAGAAAGATTCATTCAATAGCTTCTCATTTAAACCTTGAGCCAAACACTCAGCTTGGTGCATAAATCCCAGGCATCATTCATTCCTAGTTAAACCAAAAGAGCAAGATTCCAAACCATCTCATGCCCCCAGAAAGAAATTGAGATTCCAAACTGGCCATAAGGTCACTAGCTACAGAATGCAAGTAAAACATCGCTTGGGTAGTTGGGTTGGATCTTTCAATCCATTCAACTCCTGTAACCTTCACTGACTAGACTAGTTAGTACCATCTACCAACAGGAAATAAAATTTAGACTTCATAGATTGATATTGCACATATACAGCATGACCAATAAACTTTCTTCAATCCAGTTCATGTCCAAGGAAACTGTTGCCATACAATTCTTCAACTAGTCCCCACAAGACTAATGAACCTTTCACTCCATCCAAATTTTCGTTTGAACCTTCCAAGTAGATATCGAGTCTCAGAAGCCGAAGAAAAAGGTTCTACTTGGAACAATCCTACCATGAAAACAGTAGCAGTAATCAAGTTGAAGACCACACAAAATAAAGAAACACCAAATTATCATTTAATCTCAACTACTGATGTTAACAATTGCAACAGATTTACATGCAACAACTACACATTGCACACTGGCCCTACAACAACCACAGAAACACTTGAAAAATGGAACCACAAGCCCTAGAAATTATGAGAGAGACGCACAACAATTGCTACCACTATTATTACTACTTAGAAGAGGGGTCTAAAGTTTGTCTTTCAGCTTGCCTCCACAGCATTTTGTGCCAATTGTGGCTTCACCTTACGTGGTCTGCCCCTGGGCCTCCCAGTCTTGGACGCCGCAGCCGGCTTAGCCTTCTTCGCGGCCGGCGGCGCATTGGGGTCCTTCCTCGGCCTACCCCTGCCCCTTGTCGGCCCAGCGGAAGCGGCGGGGGCAGCCGCCTCAGGAGACGACGTATCCTTGGCCTTGGGCGGCCGTCCACGGCCGCGCTTCGGCGGAGCGGACGGGTCCGGCCTCAGGTAGTTGTTCTTCACCATCGCCAGCTCGCCGGCCTCCTTCATCTTGTTCAGGTTGTCCGAGAGCAGGTTGGCGTGCCCAGCTGGCAAATCCCCGTAGGTGGACTCGATATACTGGGATATAGATGATTTGTTTGAGCCTTCTTTTTCCTTCAGTGCATCAATGGCTGCAAAAATCATCTGAAAACACCAACAAACACGAAAAAATTACTAACAATTAAAAAGGACAAAAGACCCAAAATTGGGTTTTAGTGAGATCTTTAAAAAACCCTTTGATTTTCTTGAAATATAAAGGAGGAAATAGAAGAATATAAGGCAAATTCTCAAGGATATGAGCACATATTTAGAAAATGGAAGATAAGGGTTTGTTTTGGTTAACAGGGGCACAATTTTGGGGTTTGGGGTAAAGTTGAAACTTGAAAGTTTACCTCAGGGTAAGGAGGAAGGGACGGGGGCTTGCTAACTTCTTCAGTGGCCATGGAGTGTTGCAGAGAGAGAGAGAGAGAGAGAGAGAGGAGTGCTGTCAGCTTCGAAAGCACAGTGAGGAGATGGGGGAGCTTCTAGGGAGAATTTAACAGAGGAAAAACATGAAAATCTGGTTCTTTGGGAGGGCATGGACGGCTCAGGATCCCGCAAGGGAGTATGATCCAACGGTTGTTAGTAGGGTAATGATGCGTCACACGGATCGATGACGTGGATGTGGTAAGGAGGCCGTGTTTGTAGATTGTTTTCGTGACCCTCGTTTGGGACGGCCTAAGGATATGCGTGTCCAAATCCGTGAAGGAGCCCAAAGAAAAGGCCCAAACCTTGCTTTATGTACCCTGGTATTAAAAAGGACAACATCATTATTGAATAAGCTTTGGAATAATAACGCTTAGAAACAAAATTTTTACAAGAAGAAACCCATATTTAAAGTGAAAAAGAAAACATAAATTTCTTTCTAACTTCGGGGTTTCATGGCCCTAACTAACGGCGTGGTCATTTCGTATTCTAAGAATGTCCATGATGCCAAAAATGTGGATCCTCAGTATAATGGAGATGCTACAAATAATACAGTCTGAAGATGACATACATGAATAAAATATAAGTTGGAAGTCAAGTATGACATGTGAGACACAGTAAGAGCAGATACCAAAACTTCCTAAACAGAATCTAAAGAATGACACTGCTGCAAGGGTTAAGGCACGGAATGATTACCAGTCTAATGCTTAGGTTCAGAGTCAGGATCCATAATCGACCGAGGATTGAAGTTTAGGTCCAAAGTCCAGAGTGTTTCCATCTCTAGAACCCGTTAGCTTTGAGATTCTAAAGTGAGAAAGTAAGTGTGAGATGTGTTCTGTCCTTTTGAAAATGATTTCTCAAGTCCACTAATTGTAGAGTTGAGAATGTGATGTTATCAAGCGACACATGGCATTCCTTGGTAGTAACACCTCACCAAGGAGGCCATAAAGTCTGGTACTCCACGAACTATTAGATCATTCGGCCTGACCCACATAGAAAAGTTCAGACTGAGTCCAAGAACCCCTTGATCTAACCACCAATCAAAAGTTCAGACTGAGTCCCACCGGTGGGGAGTCTAGAGACATAGAAAACATAAAAACAATGAAAAAGGCCCGATGCCTAACTGTCATGTAGACTAGGCGCAATGTGCTACAGAGACTTGCTCTCGTCTCGGAGCGACCTAAGGGTCATGGTCCATAGGAGGGGACAATGAAGAGTCCCCCAATGCCGGAGCATGTAGACTAATCATGCAAACACATATCCGGCGCGCGAGTTCTTGTGCTAGAGCACTTAGAGCGTTAAGGTAATGTCCTAGAGAGTCGCTAACCTGATGGGCTGAGGTAGTGTCCTGAAGAAATCCTTACTCGAAGGGCTGAGGCATTGTCCAAGAAGAGTCGCTTACTTGAATTGGCTGTCGGAGCACTTGGAGCTCCCTTGCAGAGATATTGTTCCCAAAAGAGTCGCCTATCCCAAAATGAGTCCTTGTGCAGGAGCACTCGGAACGTGCCAAGGTATGTCTTGAAGAAATTGCCTACCCAACGGGCCGAGGTAGTTTTCTAGATGAGCTGCTTACTTAGAGGGAGGAGAGTCGTTGTTCTGGAGCACTTAGAACTCCACTGACAAAGAAGGTGTCCCGAAGAAGTCGTCTGTCATGTACTAAATCCTTGAGCTAGAGCACTCAAGGCATGCTAAGGTAGTCTTCTGGAAGATTCACCTACTCGATCAGTCGAGTTAGCATCCAAAGAGGAGTTGCCTACCTATAAGAGAGAGTTCTCATGCTAGGGCACTAGAAGCTCATTTAGGTAATACCCTAGGGGAGTCACCTACTTAGAGGGATGTTGCACACTCTGGAGAACAGGTCAAAGTATGTTCTACGACCAACGTAAGGTGCGCATGGTGTGGTGAACGAATAGACCAATTGGGCCGTAACAGTGTGAAAGATTGTTGGGGGCATTACTGTAGAAGTGGTCTACGCATAGGCCCGACGGGTGTGTGCGGTGTCGGGGACACTCTTATTAGAGATAGTATAGGGTCGTGATCAGTAAGTGTTTTTGCTGGGGCACATGATAGTGCGACTGTGCATATAAGAGGCTTGAAAAAGTAGTGTCGATGGCATGTATAGAAACAGATGGCGCTCAGGCACGGTAGGCATCACAGAGCACGGGTGCTGCAAAGGAGGCAGTGTCAGAGGTACATGACGTAGTGATGGCGGGCACACAAGGTTGGGCATTGCGGCACTTAAGTGGTGACAAAAATGATGGAGCAAGGAGCTCTCAAGGAGATTAGAGACCAAGGGGAACGCAAGGAGGAGAAAAGTCCAAGGGGGTAAGGCAAGGAACCCCGAAGGAGGGAGAAACCAAGAGGGGGCAAAGAGCCACCAAGGGGAGGAGAGACCAAGAGGCTATGCAAGGAGTCCTCAAAAAGAAGAGGAGGACCAAGAGGTTAGGCGAGGAGTCCATGAGTAGAGGATAAACAAAAAAGGTAAGCAAGAGGTCCCTAAGGAAAGAAAAGACCAAGGGTATGACAAGGAGCCCCAAGGAGAGGAAAGAGCCAGGGGAAAGATAAGAGTCCCCAAGGAGAGGAAAGACCAAGGGTGAGGCAAGAAGCCCCAAGGAAAAGAACAATAAAAGGGGTAGCAAGAGTCCCAAAGGAAAGTAAAGTCCAAGGGGTAAGGCAAAGAACACCCAAGGTGAGTGGATCCCAAGGGGTCTAGCCAAACTCCTCAAGGTTGGTGGCTTGGTGGTTGCCCTAGTAGTTGGAATTGAAGGAGGTAGATTTGAGCACAAGAGATAAAGGAGCAGAAAAAGGCTGGAGGACAATCACGTCTTTTTATGAAAACTTTAATGCTATCGCCATTCGGTTTGGTAGCGGACACAAGTGATATTGTAGCAAAACACAATCCTTGAGTGTAATTCATTCATAAACTGGGGAGTTTAATGGTAGTATCCATATTAAAGTTTCAACTCTATTTATGGTCTACTAGTTTCAGAGCTAAATATTTGTGTACTTCTAATAACATTGTTTAGAATGGCAACAAGATCATTTCATTATTCCTCAAATTGTTCTCTTATACCCGTCGTATTAGACATAAATAAAATGTCAGTTTATCTTTACAATCAGGGAGTAATTTATCCATGTTTCATTCTATTTAATTCACACGAGAATCATCGCTCATAGTTGGATTTTATTGTATATCTTTGAGAAATAATTGCTATAGTCAACCAAACTTGTGTAGCCAAAAATAGTTTTGCGGGTAAGAATTAACCTAACCAATAACCTTATTAGGATTGTGATTCTAACGGGTCATTATCAAGGGCAATAACTCTAACTTGTTCCTGAGTTTTGAGAAGAGAGAAGTGAAGGGAAATGACTGAGTAGGGAAGAGATGAGAAAGGAAGAGAAGAGAAAATTGGTTTTCCTTCCTCTTGTTTGTCAGGTAAAAGAGAGAAGAAAGCATCATTTATTTTTCTTGTTTGTAAGTTCAGCTGAAAAAGAAGAGAAAAGACATCACATTAATATACCCTCCTCCATAATTCTACGAAGACCATAAAAGCATGATTCTGGAAAAAAAAATATGATTCTAACATAAAAAGATCTACTTTCGAGATGTTAAGTTTTCATGAACAAATTAACGTTTGTCTATCTCACTGTGATGAGTTTTTGCATTAAATCTAGGACAAAAAAGTTGTTAGAAATTTGGCCTTCATTATCTATTATCTCAAGGGTAATATGGACATCATATAAGTATTACTTGTCATAGTTTCATTTTTCTTCAATTCTCATCAATTTTGAAAAGAAAGATTTATAGCAAAAGAGGCCTAGACTTTTTCTCTTTTCTCTTTTTTTTTACTTCTCACAAAAATTTACAAACTAAAGAAAATTAAAGACAGCAGCCACTTTTTTTTTTTTTTTTTAACTCTACTAAAAAAACTCATAAACTGTGTTTAGGACTTTGACCAACCTCAGCCACATGTGACTTGCCAGTGTGCTTGAGCTCAAAATGTTCTTGATTAAGCCCTTGGATAAACACGTCATGGTGTGAAGACTGATCAGGTATAGGAAATGATTTTTATATCTTTTGCTTTAATGATGACAAGCAACAGTAATACAATGAAATATCCTCTCAATTAAGAAGGATGATGATTATTCAACACAAAAATAGAAGAACAAAGATCTTATAGAAAGCAGTGGAGGACTATTTTCAGGGCTTGGGTGCAAGGCCAGCCTTGATTTTCTGAATAGTGGCAACGTCAGTTTTGAAGGACTTGGCCAAGATGTTGTCATCGATGGTACTGTTAAACACATTGTTGGGGATTGAGACGGTTCCCGCGTTTGCACTTCCAAAGGCAGAAACTGCCATAGCAGGGTTCTTGCTATCAGCATTGTACTGGAAGTGCACAAGTCCCTTGGGGAACACAAACATGTCACCGAGTTGTAGCGTTTGAGTGAAGAGCTTGTTGGTTGTGTCCACAAACCCTACCTCTAGCGAACCATCGATGACAAAGAGCAGTTCGGATGCACGGGGATGAGTGTGAGGAGGGTTGGGAGTGCCAGCCGGGAACTGAAGAACAGCATACGAAACACTCTGCCCATTGAGAGCTGGGAACTCGGCCATGGCTGCTTTCAAAACCTTGAAAGCCGGGGGCGGGCCACCCCCAACGAGCACCCTCATGCCTGTGAATGTGAAGAAGCTTCCATTGATTTTAGTGACATTACCGTTGCCATTGTTATCCTCCGGGACCACGAAGTCGGTGAGGATATCAGGATCCCCGGCCATTGCCATTTGGACTATGGCGAAAGAGGCCACCAGAAGTAACAAGGAGGCGTGATCGAAAAGCCTGGCTGCCATGGTACTTGTGAAGGTGGTTACTGTTCTACGATGTTGAGTACCTTTCGCTGTGATGATTGTGCATAGCGGGAGGAAGTATTTATAGGATGTGCAGCCTAAGGGGTGGCGACTATGTTTTGAGCTCTCCGAAGGCCTGCTGGATGCACGACAACTATATTTGGAAACTACAATGTCCTCCTTGTTCTAGCAGCTGTTTGATGTCCTTTGGCTCATCGCCTGTACTATAAGCCAAAAATGATCTAATATAGTAAATGTAAAGCTCCACAGGTACCTTCTTATAATTAAGAGAGAGTTTTGGTTCATCAGCAAAACATATTGGAAGCTTTTTGTCACAATAACCTTGTGACATATCGAAATGTTTCATGTCCCGTGGGACTAAAGTTAACAAGAACAAATATAAAAAAAATTGGAGTAATTTAAATAGCCTTCACTACTGAAATAGCAGAATCATTTTAAGCAGTAATAGTTGTTCCTTTATTTCTAGCTACTTTTTTTTTTTTTTTCTAATCCTAGTTATTAAGATAGCAAATGACAATAGGAGTTACCTCCTTAGGACTGCTCGAAGCAAAATGCAATCTTCTAGCTAAAGCTGACATGCATATCTGTTCTACACATTGACAGCTTCTTAACATCGAGATCACAAAAACATGTTCACTGGAACACTATGTCCTATCAAACCCCCCCCCCCCCCCCCCCCAACAAGAGCCAAACCCCGTTACCACCATGACAAATAAGGAAATGGCCACTGAACCGGCAAAACCTGGGATACTTTAGAGTCCTCGAGGAATCGTTTCAAAATCTAAGCTTTTAACCTGCCTCGGGATAATTAGGTATCCCCTTTCTCCATCCAAACATTTTGGGCCACCATCATGAAGTTGCAGAGCTTCCCGACGTGTTCAGTTGAGCAATGCAGTCTCATTGTCTCAAGCCACTTACCTGCTGGTTATAATGAACAATCAGCCTCATCAAGGATATCATATCTTGACATAACAATGGATGTCATGCAAATATTTTTCAGGGAAGAAGCTTATATGCAACTCCACCTTATCACAACTCTCTTAATTTCTGCTGTTAAGTGTTGGAACATAACAAAGGATCAGTACCAATGTTCCTCGCTCGGAATTCCACTGTCTTCAGGTCACGGAGATGTTGCAAGATTTCTTGGAGAAGTGCCATTCCCTTGTCTCCTTTCTGCAAGGAACTTAGACAGTGCTTTAGAAACTCCCTATCTGCCTCAAGAGACTGCAGCCTCTCGTAGACATGATCAACCTCCTCTTCAATCGCAAATTTTTTGTCCTCCAATTCAAATCTGTTTACCACCGCATTTAACATCCGAGTAGAATGAGTTGTTACCTCTCCTTCACTAAATTCCCATTCTTCAGATTCAATTCCACTTTCATCAAAAAGAGGAAGGAGTCTCTTTGCCTTAAGTCCCGTTTTTATTCTCTCTGGTTCTTGGTTTCCGCTTAGATCCTCAGAAAAACCATGTGAACGCCCATCTTCTTCTGGACTGCTAAAGTTGTAATTCTCATCAAGCCCTTCTCGGTATTCATCTGTGAAATGACCAATTGATTTTACATCCTCGAACAACTGTTCCTCATCATCAGCCAATGTGAAAAGCTTCTCTTCCAATGCCTTGAGCTCCTCCAGAATGGACATCCTCTCTTCTTCAAATTCTTCTAATGATTCATCCAGTGTGCTTAAACGGTTTGGACAGTCTAAGCCCGTGTCCTCCAAGTCTACAACTGCAGCAGCGGGAGTGTTATTTATGCTTTCTTCACAAGAAACATTGCTGTTATGATCAACAAATAGCTCATCAGTATCCTCGACATTGATGGAAGAAGCAGCAGAAGAGTTTCTGCTTCTTATACTCCTGCCTTTCCTTGTCACCATCGTCATTTTCCCTCTTGCTTCGTAATCAAAAACCTTTTTGTGGTACATTTCCAGCTCCCTCTCAAGCTCTTGTTTCTCCTTCTCTCTCTTTACCATTAGTTCGTTCAAAAGCTTCAAGGCTTCTTGGTCATACTCAGACTGCTCTTCCATCATCCTCTGGTACTGCAGTGCTTCCATCTGCATTGCCGCCTTCTCTTCTTGAAGCCTTGTTATCATAGACATTGTCTGGTTGGCAGCTATTGCAGCAGCACTTCTTTCTTCTTCCAGTTCTGAATACAAGGCACTTAAGGCCTTTCGTTCAGTTTTCAGTGCTGATTTCAGTCTTTCAATTGTCAGCACCACGTCCTCACCTTCAACTTCACTTATTACACTTCCATCCCATGACTCCTCGGCTCCTGATTCCCTTTTCTCCAATGATAGTAGTTTCTTGTGCAGCTGATGATACCCATTGGTGTAAGTAGGTACAACAGGAAACTTCTCTTCCACCTCTATAGACTCTGGATTTGCAGATATATGTTGATCTATCCTTTCATGATTTTTAATGGCAAAGCTTGTTCTTTCTAGAATTATAGCTTTCTCCAATTGGTGTGAACCTGGTAACAAATTGAATTCTATATTCACAAGCCCTTGTTAGTTTTGAAATTATCAGTTAAAAACGGTACTAGTGGTACTCAGTAGAGGGAGGTGAAATATGGCTTACCTTGGTCTTTCTCAACTTCAGATGCACCAAGGGACATAGTAACTCTGACTTCTTCAGCGTCCAGGTAAGGAAATGGCGGAGTTGGTTCTTTTACTTGAGCGTGATTACTTGGCTTATAATCTGATGCTTCTGCACCTGTAATAGTTTCAGGTGTGTTTTTACCACCTGACCAATTACAAGCATCTTCATGTTTGGCTGCTGCTTAAAGTCCATAGAATTGTAGAATGAAGAGTCAGAGAAAGACATGTCAGCTACTTCAGCTGGGTTAGTTCCCATTATGCAGTACAGGCCAAAGTGGCCTTCAAGAAATTAAAAAACAAAAGAAGACTATTACCTGGTTCTTCCGTGGATGTTGATCCAACAACTTGTTTGTCCTGCTCAACCAGTAGAACTGATGAGTTCTCACTCCCGCCATTGTCCGAGCTTTCCAGCTCTCCATGACTCTCGCTTACTTCACGCTCATTCACGATGTGCGAAGCAGCCTCTTCCACAAATTTGACTTGTGTTTCAATCTCTTGCTCTGACAAAAGATTTTTATCAAGATAGTCATGACTTTCCACCATGTCTTCCTCTCTGTGCATTCGTGTTTTCTGCCTTGAAGTAGTTTGAAAATCAACCAATTCAACTGGGACTAAGCCATCAGAAGAAGAATGGTCACTATTCTGCAAAGGCAGATTGAAGAAATCAAAAGACGCATCATCTCTATAACATGTTTGAGTTATGGTGGTGTCATTAGGAGACTTGTAAGCGAAGTCTATATGGCTGGAGTCAACGGGATCTTGAGCTTCAGAAACACCTTCATTCTTGCAATGGTTTCCGTGTTTTGCATCGCCCTTGAAACTTGAGTAGTCAACATCAACTGCTCCTCCAAAGCAGAAACTATCAGCATCAGAAAATGAACGATGTTCACCAGCTACCCTTTCTTCAGTGTCACTGTTTACATTATCCACTGCTGCTACAATCAAGTTCTGTTTTTGGGTACGATCCAAAACATCCAAAAAAGGCTTTAACATCAAGTAAGGAGGGTAGAGATTTCTGTCAAGTTTTGCGTCACAGCAAGAACAACTAGAATTCTCCTCACAATTTTCAGGTGAGCTCTGACTCAGCCATGTCAAGAAAGCAATTGGTGAGATTTCAACTGACCTTTCATCGTATAGCGGCTGAAAGGAGCAGTCAGGGCACATGTTATGTGGTTCACACAGCTTTTTGTGATTAGGACAGTAGCTCAGTCTTGAAATCTCTGTTGCATGTGCCTCACAGACAAGTTCTCTATAGGAACTCGTGTTCTTGTTAGGCTCCAGGAAGTGATCAACTCTCGAACACCATAGGCAGGGGGGTTTAAGGCCAACGTATTTGGCAAATTTGCCGATCACATAAGAAAAGAAAGAGTTGAAGAGGAGGCAAAATATCAGTACCCATTCAAGGACTGCATAGAGTAAGACTATGGTAATTTTGTGTGTGTTTCTGTCTAACATAGTGGCAAACTTGTTGCCAGCCATGGATGCTGCTTTGCTATTCACAGAGAGGTAATGAAATGGGAGGACGAATGTCTTTTAAGAGCTACCTTGGACAAAGCAAGAGATATTGGTTGTATTGCATCTGAGAGAATCAAAGCATGCCTAGGTAACAGCGAGAGCGTGACTATAATATAATGTAATTTCTCCTTAATCCACTCCCATTTAAACATAAACATGACAAATTGGCAACTTTAGTAGTTTATAAGAGACTGACACTAATGAACTTATGCTACATGCGGCTAGTCTCCAACTAAGAATATGTTCATTTTTGGACTCCTGTCTTGAAGGAAATTTCAAGAAATTACTGTGTAGCAGTACAACAATTTCAAGAATGTACTTTGGGTGTTGTTTTCTTTTTTTTGGTTTTGTTGTCATTTTATTCATCTAACCACCACCAACTTTTGTTAAGATTCTAAACAAAATTGAAGGCGAGCTTTGCAATGTACTACTTTAGAGTTGTAGAATTCGAAAGAGAATAAACCAGCTGGCGGCTAAGAATTTTGAATCAAGTCTTCACACTGAGGGCATTTTACTCACTTTCTGACAAACAAATTGAATCTAAACAATGAAGTGACTCTCATGAGTTATTCAACAAAGTCGTTCTTGAAGATAACCAAAAGTAGAACAACAAAAACACTCTTGATTCGAACTGAATTACTTCGAGTTTACATTTGCAACGCGCATGGATGGAAGGATGTCCCTCCCACCACCATCCCCATATAATGGCTTGGTGGCCTGCACTTATGTTTGGGGAGGGAGGGGCGCTTGGTTGTTTCTGCTGAATAATTGACACTCCAAAAGTATGCACAGAAGGGAAAGAGACGGAACTGGATTGAAATGAGTAGCACGTGCATTACCAGTGCAATGAGAGCCTAAACAGGTACTTAAAAGTAGATCTAACTTGGGATCCCACCTCAATTCATGAAAAGCCAAAGTGAATGGTAGGAAATGATGAAGCATGGCTGTCGAAAATGGCCACCATGATGGAAAGGGATATAAGAAATAAAGAGATGAAGTGTAAAAGGGTGACAAAGTGGATCAAATTAGGGACTGTGACAGTGACTTTACACCTAAACAAAGTTGTAATAATGTCGTGGGTTCAAGTTTCTTCTCTGCTTCTCCTTTCTTTTGCCTCAGCTCTGATATATCAGCTCTTCCTTTGGCTTTTGGAGCGGTATACTTTCAGAGACATCTTATAGAAGACTCGACTTAAAGTTACTAGAAGCCGAAAGTAGACATAAACATCAGGTCAGAATAATCCAGTTTCTCTAAGGAGTGTAGCATTGAACCATGAAGTGTCTTCAGACTCTTCAATCGAATAGATAAATTTTGAACAAAAGTCTTCAATTGCATTTTAACAAGTACCTCTAAAGCAAATTGTTTGAACCGGGTCTTTTGACCAGAAAAAAGGGGTTTTAAAATTGTCATACAAATTGCAGTTTGTCTGCTTTTAGTAACCTTAAATCCAGGATCAGCAACTGTGTCTATGCATTTTAATAAAAAGACATTAGAAGAAGCAAAAGTAAAAACACAAGCATAGGAGTCATTTCGACCTTCTGCTTCAAATGTTCAATGTCATCCATCTCGAAGGCAAGTGCTAAAGCTCTCAGTAGAGGCCCAACTTGTATTCACACATTCCCTTGAACTTCCAGAGTGACAATACTTCTCATGCTTGTTTGTAGTACGAGTATTCAGTCTATTATACCATCTCAATGGCAAAGAAAGAGAGATCTTTAGATACTATGGTGACCCTTTTGTGGTAAAAGTAAATGAGAGGATCAACTGCAAAAAGCAAGCGAGATTTCCCCTTCATTCGTTTTATCATTAGAATCATCAGAACGTACAATTACTACTCGCTACATTACTACTTCCTTTGATCAGCGAATTACTCTAACAATTACCTGGTCCCCCTGATATCTACAGTAAAACTTTGTCAAGATATCTTAGTCTTTAATCTATGCGTTGCCATCTGCTTCTTGGCTGTTTACCTCGGTTGGCTTTTGATTCTTCATCATGAACCTCCAGCTGTCTCCCTCCTCTATTTCCCACTGTCTCTTCAGTTCTTGTATAGTTTTTGATGCAGCAGCAGCAATTGCTGGGTTGCTATCTTCTGCCAGTCTCTGCAAGTAGTACCAAGATGATCAGTTTTGACTGCAGGCTCACCCTGGCTACCACAAGTACCCCCACACCCACTGGGGTGAGGGGAACGTGAAATAAACAATATCAAGTCTGCAAAAACCAGTTCCTCATAAATTTAACTACCTGCAAGGCTCCCATGCCCGCATTTCCTAGTGTCCACATGGATGGGGCTGCTGATAAAGCATTAGCCAACGCTTTCCTACATAGGGAACCCCATTATTATATACTAATTAAAACAAGAAACTGACGCATAATTTGTAAACTGAGGTGCAGTAAATGCATCCATAACGTTGGAAATGCTAGAACTCACTTAAAAAATTTGGGGTTTCCACAATTTGAAAGTAAACCAATTAAAAACTGAACATATAATTTCCAGAAGAAAACCAATGGCAAAACGTAAGCATAGCAGTTGAAAATAGCGCGTGATTGAAAGGCAACAAGGACCCATAATAAGCTGAAATGATACTCTTCTCCAGCCCTACTTTTGAGGCACATCATAACAGTAAAATACAACAACTGCCTACAGAGACTAAAAATAAAGACACTTTTGTACTCAAAACAACTGACTTGGCCCAAAGCAAAGGACCGTTAAAACTCCAGTCAGGTAAATTAATCCAACAAGCAGGCTTCTTCGTCAAGCAAAGGTTTAAGTCTTGTCCAGCTTAAAACAAACCATGAGATCAGAAGTTAGGCATACGATACCTATGTTTTAGATTAGTATAATAACATTTCTGCGCTTAAAGAAATTAGGAGAAGACATACCTAGTATTGACGTCAGGAGAACTTGAACACTCAGCCAACAATGAAACACTGCTTTTACCATCCATTGCATCTAGATCTATAAGTGTTGAAACCAACAACTCAAGCTGCTCCAGATAGAAAAATATAAGTTAACAAGCATCAAAACCTTAATAATGTCAATGGTACCCAAAATTGTATATACGCACTCATTCCATCCAAACCTCTTCAGGGTCAGTATAGTCAATCCCATCAGCTTCGGAGAGCGCATCCGCTATATTTCGATATGCTTCCTGTACATCATCAAACATCTAGGTCAAATAAGATTGCTGGAGCTAAGCCAAAAGGGCAAATGTACTAAGAATCTCAAATGAAAAGGAGGACCTGAACAGCAGATATGCGATCTGTGGAAACCTCCCCGAGGAAGAAGTCAAGTGTTCTCCCATTCTTTTCAAGCGTTATAAACCCTGCCGTGTCATCAGCAGATAGAGAATCCAAATTCCTGCAGACAGGACTTGCTGTCAGCTACAGCAGAATTTAGGAATAGAGAACCTTACGAACTTCATTATTATTCTCTTTAGCTTTCAATTACAAATCAGAACTTACAACTTGTACATCTTGCTCACCATCATGTCCTGAATGCTTTTGAGAAACTGTGGAAAGAAATACGAAACTCAAAAGGCATCGAGATAACAACACCAAAATTATGTTCGAGGTTTTAAAAATCAAGAAGAAGAATGGTGTACATCAGTAGAACAAAAGACTGATTCAATGTTTCACATAATTAGACACAATATAGTTAACACAGTAATCACACCTCCAAAGCCATGAGGGCATCTTCCATTGCACGCTGCTTGGCAATCAAGTCTGCGCGACGCAGATCAGCCTGAAGATGAACAAGATAAGTTTGTTTCATATTTAATATTCTCAGGTGGACATAAAATTTTATTGCACTATCCAGGTTAAATATGCAAGATACGTCTACATGTTACAATGACGTTCTCCAGTGAAAGGTAGTCCCCTGGCATTATGATGGATTACAGACTTCAACATTCACATTTGAGAAACAAAACCACATGAACATAGACATAAATGTTAATTGCAAGTAGTATATTCATTGAATTCGCATGTCAGGGCAGTGATGCACCTGAGATCTTTTCCTAAGGGCGCCATATACACATCTTTAATATAGCTAAAAGTTTGTAATCACAAGACTGTAGAGCTATACTAATTAGTAATGCGTAAAATCATTAAATTTAGAAAAAAACATTCATGTAAGTCATATACTAACGCATTAAGTAAATAACAACAATGTATGAGTGAACCTCTTTGTATAATTCTTTTTTCCTATATGCATGGCACAATCAGATACAGCATTTAGATCCTAGTATTATCTTAATTAGATAAAGTCGAATTACGATATACAAGTGTAGTTGAAGCAAACAATTTAAATACAAATGACTAAATTTTTAGGTGGAAAGTGCACGAGGAAAGGGATCAATTAGGTGTAGTGAAAAAGGGATTAATTAAGTGAATGATATACTTACCTAGATGATTTCTGGGTGTTTTTTTTTTTTTTTGGAGGGGGCTCTGGCGGCCATGGCCCCCATTTGCAATTTGCCACACCTACCTCTACGAGTGTCAGGACAGAGTGTAAACACAAAGTACAACGAGAAAAGAGTGACGTGCTAATAACCTCAACTCTTCACAAGGAGCTAGTAATCACCTTTATAATGCTGGAAGCTATTCACAAGCTATCATGCGTAGTTTAGAAGGTCTCGCGCCAAGTGCCTAAGGGCACATCTTAGTACTATACCTAACAGATTCATTATTCAAGCATCTTTCTTTGGCAAACAATGTACATTCACTTTTACTTCAGTACCACTTCTTTTGCTTCTTTCTCTTTCTCTAAACTTCCATTCTGTTAGTGTTCTGTCAGTTTACGCGATGCTTCTGAACTCTAATGCTGCTGTCCAGCCATACTCCCACATGACTAAGAATTTAGCTTATTCAACATCTATGTTTCACACGCGCAATAAACAAATGACGTGAATCACAACAACTTGACCCGAGTGTATTCACGTAGACATTTAACATGGCAGAAGATAAGGGCTAAATGGCCCCTTCTTGAGTCTTCAAATTTCCTAATGCTTAATTCAAATTTCTTTTGAGGCTCAACTAGTAAGTGATGAAGAATGATGACAAACAGTGGTGTAAGTTTTTTGGAAAATAAGCTCAAAAAGTGAGGCTATAAAAAAGTAACAATGAGAAACAAATTCACCTCCAAGGCTCCATCACTCCAGTGTTTGTCAGCAGCACGTTTCAGTCTAGATTGAGCTTTGTTCTTTAAAATCTGACTAGGGCAAGGACAAACGTAAGATGTTTCCCAGAAAGGACTTCTATTACAGTGCAGAGAAAAAGTCACAATTGCCTTCACAGAAATACGTACCAGGGCAACATGATGAAGGCTTTCAGCTCTTCTCTTCACATCATGGTCAATTTTCTCGGTATCCTCTCTAACTCGAGCTACCAAGCAGATTTTTAATAAGATGCCATTAATTTTTATAAGCAGTGCAAATTACCAAAAATGGTTTGTTGGATTGTTTAACCAAACAATATGGACCAGTAAGGAAACAAACTCATATGCTAGTAGAAAAGAAAAAAATCACCAATAAAGAACGCAAAAATGGCGAAATGCCTGTTATTATTGGATCAATATTGCTTTCTACGAGTTCAACATAAGGACTGATATTGAATTGCTATCTAAGATACAAAAGGAATATTAGAAATGGATTCAAGTAAGAAATTTTGAAATTCATATCCAATATTACAGAGCAAGCCTAGTATGCATCATATAAAAGCCATGTGAAAGCTCGAGACACAAAGGTGTGTACAGTTTACCATCAAGCTTAAGAAACTCTGAACTGAGAATAGCAACGTCTTGGCGTGCACGAGCATCCAACCTCATTATTCCACTATGGAAAGAGCATATCATCAGCAGGTATTTACATGTTATGGTATTAGAGCCATGTATTTATGTATGAGAACTGCAAAGATGTAATGTACTAATGAACTACATACCCTTACAACACCCACAAGACCAAATCAATCAAGTCGCGAAAGAAAAAAAGTAGTAGTTTTTCTGTTTCTAAAACTCAATAGAAAGGCTCAGAGGTTATTTTTCTAGTTGGGGAATGAGGGAATGCACCCCTAGCCTCGCCCCTAAAGCAAGAGCACATAATAAACTACCTGAACCCTCTCTTCAAATATTCACAAAATCAGACCAATCAATCCTGTTTTCTATAACTCCATAGTGAGTGCATATTCTAAAATCTAGAGAGGAAAACATAGAGGTGGTTGCAGTAAACAAAGTAAGATCTCCTGAGCTTGCAAATGGACTTTACCTTTCAACACTAACCACTAAAACCAAATTTGTCTCCCCTCCCCCCACCACCACCCATCCCGCTTTTCTCTGACCCCCACCCAAAAGAGGATAACCTATAAAGATCATAGCACATGATCCTTGCCATGATCATAATACAATGAGGACTGAGATCACTACTGCTGGTGCAAGCTCATTAGGGTGCATGCTTCTGCAGATAGGACGGAAATAAGCATTACCGAGAAAGCAAAAAAAGGTCATTTCGAGCTCTTTCATTGACATATTTTGCATCATTGTAAACAAATTTACAAGCTTCTGCTAAGCCTTGACTTGATTGAATATTCCTCTCCGGCAATGCATGATGCTCGTCCCCATCTTGTGCTCTGGTGCATGACAGAAAAAAAAATGTTATGCGGGCAAATCTTAAAATTGTGAAATTGCACTGACCTGACAAATAAGAAGAAATGCATGTTCACAAGAGAATCAAATTTGTTGGAAGTATCAAATAGGTGTAATATGACAGCATGATTAGTTAATGATCAGAATATGGAAGATGAATGATGATGTGAACCCGAGAAGAAAATATTAGGCAAGAAGAAGGATCCTCGACATAAATGTTTGTTCTAGGGTTGACAAAAAAGAAGAGTTTATTAAGGATTAGCCATGTGTATATCGTGCATCCTTATTTCTAATTGAAAGCAAAGGCTGAATTGTGTACATTAGATTCATAATACCTGAAAAGAAGGCCATCTTATAAACTAAATTTAAGCTCGTCCATGGGCCGTTTCAACAAGTTATTCGAACTCACAAAATCTGTGGATATTCTACCTTATCTCAAGTCATGCTTAATCAGTATTAGACATTAGTGAAACAAAAGTGTGCATCCTTAGTCCTTAGATCTGCAGTAAGTTGAATTACAGACATTCCACTAGAATACCTATAAAGAGGCTCTCTTTAGAGGTAGGCCTGTCAATGGACTCTTAACAGAACAATCATGATGTCTAAACCTCAACTAAGAGAAGGGCCACTTTCTCAAAGATGTAGTCTCTTAATCACGTATGGAGTACGCAATCTACAGATTATATGAAAAGCCAGGAGGGTCATATTTGGACATAAGAGCTAGAAAATAGAGCACGACTTCACAGTAAAACAAATTTGACAACAACCTGAGAGCAAAAATCAACAGGAAACTGCCCAGCCAATGAAGATTCTAAAACAATACGAATTTCTCAACACAATTAATAATCTGTAAAGGTTGGCAAGTAGTAGTTGTGTCTCAAGTCTACTGGATTGAAACTTATAGAGTATCAAAATAGTTAAACTGCACATACCTAGATATATCAGAACAGTTGTCATAGTGTCTAACACATTCTTTGGCATCCGTTTTCTGCATTTCTGTCGACCGACATAAATAAGAATATCCCCGAGAACTAAAGGAACTACTTAATCTTCCACATAAGTGCCACAGTCCCTTATCAGAAAATTTCATTTTGAACACCGAGAAATGCCCACTGCCCTGTTTCCTAAGTTCAACCCCTTGATTAGAAACAAGGAATGCAGGGTGCTGCGGCGATTGGGCGGATGAATAGATGATTCCGTGAGATTTGGCCATAGCCTATTTATTTGTCAGATCAGGCCTGCTCCAAACCTTGTTTGCAGCAAGTGCCACAGAAAGGATCAAGATAGTAAGCACACAGTCCAAGTTACCATTTCCCTAAACAAGCTGAAAGGGAACCAACGCAAGATGAGATAGGATACAAAATAGGCATTACATTTTAGGAAGAAGGGACCGTGGTTTACTGTTACTACCACTCCATGACATTCCTTGTAACAGTGGTGTCCAATGCTGCCATTGGAAATAGAATCTTACATGTCCAGAACAACAAGCAAATTCGCCATATCAATTTGGCGGATATACGCTCAATAGATGGATTTTCTCTGAATTGTCTTTGGAATCATGTTATGAAGCAGATGATTTGAGGTGTCCAAAAGGAGCATACTTGACCGATTTAATGGTTGAAAGTGTATTTCATCAAAATGAACAAAAAACTTTGGAGTCTTACTCAAACATATAATGTTCAACAATGGCATCACAAACGCAGCTATTCAAAATCCAGACTCCCATAGATGGCTCCTTTGTAACACCAACGAACATGTAACTTTATACGATCATGGGAATTTGAATTTTTCAACATACAGAAGTTGCCATGTAAAGCACCTTAGTCCTTGCTCAACAACAAAACTTGACAAAATGGTCATCCTACCTAATACATCTCAAGTGTCTAAACCTTCTACTAGTG
>JAVXUP010004000.1:0-10000 GCA_033070095.1 Escallonia herrerae | reverse complement strand
TATGCCTGGGGTGCAGCAACTCTTGCGTACCTGTACCGAGCATTGCACAAGGCAACGAGGCCCGACTCCAAAGCTATATGTGCATGTCTCTCGCTATTGCAGGTATATCATACAAATCTTGATTACGTGCTCGTTTTTTTTTGTTGAATAGACAATAAATTTTGACGATACTTTATTTAATTTGTCTTTGCTCTCAGGTGTGGTCTTATGAACACCTTGCTACCGGCGCACCCAGGCGTAGGGACGGAACCGATAATGTGTGGCCTCGGTTGTGCGCCTGGGAGTACAGCCCGAAGGACAGCCACTACCCGAGGAGAGACGATCCCCATCACAACATTACGTACTATCGGGGGGAGCTCGACTCGCTATCTCCCTGCCAGATGCGATGGGCACCGTACAAACGTTTGGCGCGACGGGTGGGGAGTCGTTCGTCTTCACGCTCTCTCCGGGTTGCAACGCACACCCCTGATCCACTTCGAGGTCGCAGAGTGGCAGCTGTCAGATCGTGCTATGCGCCATTTTGAGTGCCTGCAGGGGTTGCCAGCCGATGCGCCGGATATGAGGCTTAACAGGAACCCACCGGGTGTCGGACGGTTTGGCAAGGCGAATGCGCACGACTTGTGCGCACGAGAAATTAAGGTTTGGAATTCCTGGCAGGACACGCTGGCGGCCATTGTGTCGGAGCCTGACCCCGTGATCAGCATCGAACAGTACAATGAGTGGTACTACCGCATCACCCGGAGGAGAGTAGCTCCAGTAAGGTTTGAACGTGGGGAGAAGTACCACCCTAGGGGTCAGATCGATGAGCAGATGGCATACAATCTGGTAAGTTGCCCAACCAGTGCTTTTAATTGAACTTGATGATTCTAAGTGTGTATGAAGTTACTTATTTATTATCTCTTTGGATGTAGGTTAATGCCTCGTTCGCCTTCTTCCAGAAGTTGAGCGAGCGGAAGGATCTGGTGGATGCAATGGGCGAGGAGCTTTGCCAACAGGCTGAAGCGTTGGCGTTTGGCTATGGAATTTTTTACGCCAAGCATCAGGACAGCCTTCGGGCGTCAGCCTGGGAATGGGTTATCCAGGGTGGCAGCCCCTTATGTGAGTGAAGGATACGGTGATCCCTCAGGACAGACTTCGGGGGTGAGCCAGGGATACGGTGGTCCCTCTGTACCGGGAATGGGTGGTGATTGGGGACCGCCAAGCACCATGGGCCAGGCTCAAGCGCCGTGGGAAGAGTACAGTGCGCCCTCCTTCTCTTTGCTTCTGGACTCGGAACCCCAACCCCTCTCTCAGAGTCAAGTCACGCAGGACTGGGGTTTCGAAAACATCAGTCTGTCGAGACACTGCCCATTGTCCCGTGGGCGGGACCATCTGTTGCAGAAGAAGGGTAATATCCCCTGGTCGACCCCCCCGAAGGAGTGCAATATCCCCTGGTCGACCCCCGAGGGCAATATCGCAAAGGGCATCCATTGAAGCCCCTAAAGCCGCATAAATGCCAAATAATCAGAGAGCGTTATTTTAGCGGCCCCCCCAAGACAAAGCGTTGTATAGTGTGAATCACCCGGAGGGCATGGATTACTTTTGCTCATGGGGAGAAAATCCTCCCTGGCTCCGAGGAGTTGGTTAGACAACGGTGTCATCTCTACTTACGTGGAGATTCTGAAGGAAAGGGGTCGGGAGCGGCTGAACGAGTATTCGGGCTTTTTTTGGTGGATGCCTTTTTTCATAGCCTCCTAGTGTCTGAATGGCATGAGTGGGTCGAACAAAGGGGGAAGAAAAAGTTGAGCCAGTGGAGACCGTCCGCTAACCTACGAGCGTATCTTAATAGGGATAGTCCAGTGAGCGCAAGGGTTGCCCACGTGTTTCTAATCCCATTTTTAGGGGAAAGCCACTGGTACTTGGTTTGCTATGAACCAACAGAAAAAGTCGTATCGGTGATCGACAGTCTCCACGACGATACCTTCCACATGCCTGTGCTGCGGATGTACAAAGCCCAGTTGGACTCTATGGTAATCTTACGATTGTTGTTTAATGTTTATTGTAACTTGCCAATTGTAAATGTTAACTCGTGTCTTACGCCGTTTTCTGTTTCTCGCAGAATATATTTTGTGCCATGGTCAATGCTATCCGTGATGTACCTGTACCGGCGCGGCCAAAGCTCCATTTCTGATTGAAGAAGAGGAGGCCCAAGCAACATAATACTTCGGACTGCGGCGTCTTTCTTTGCATGTACATGGATTACATTTGTCGGTCTGAGAGCCTCAAGGCGGCCGCTGGAGTCAAGAATGCATAGAAGGCTTTAGATATAGGATAGCTTGGCAAATTATGAAAGGCCGGCCTAGAGCGGTTAGGTTTATTGAAAATCCGTCTAAGGACGAGAATCCGGCTCAACATGAGGACCCCAGTTGACATTGTACCATTACAATAATTTTTTTTAATAAATCATGATTATTTGCCATTGGTGTGATTTGATTTGTGTTGAGATCAGTTGATTTGTGTTGAAGATGATTGATTGATTTGACTGATTTGTGTTAAAATCAATTGACATTTGATTTGGTGGGTTGATTTGATTAGATTTTGATTTGAGTTAGTTTTTTTGCTCTCATTGAGAATGATTGAATGGTGGAAAACAAAATGGGAGAAAATTTTTCAAGTGTTGAAGTTGAGAATTTCTATTGCGCCGTCCGCTACACAGTGTAGAGGACGGCCGAAGATAATAAAATTTTCTAAGTGTTGAAGTTGAGAGTTTCTGCTGCGTCGTCCGCTACACAGTGTAGCAGACGGCCAAAGACAGAAAATTCCAAGTGTTGAGGTTGAGAGTTTCTACTGCACCGTCCGCTACACAGTGTAGCGGACGGCCAAAGACAGGAAATTTTTTCAAGTGTTGAGGTTGAGAGTTTCTGCTGCGCCGTCCGCTACACAGTGTAGCGGACAGTTAAGACAAGAAAAGTTTCTAAGTGTTGAGGTTGAGAGTTTCTGCTGCGCCGTCCGCTACACAGTGTAGCGGACGGCAAAGCGCAAAATTTTCTAAGTGTTGAAGTTGAGAGTTTCTGCTGCGGCGTCCGCTACACAGTGTAGCGGACAGCCAAAGACAGGAAAATTTTTAAGTGTTGAGGTTGAGAGTTTCTGCTGCGCCATCCGCTACACAGTGTAGCGGACAGCCAAAGACAGGAAAATTTTCTAATTGAGTTTCTGCTGCGCTGTCCGCTACACAGTGTAGTGGACAACCAAAGACAGGAAAATTTTCTAAGCGTTGAGGTTGAGAGTTTCTGTTGCGCCGTCCGCTACACAGTGTAGCGGATAGCCAAAGACATGAAAATTTTCTAAGCGTTGAGGTTGAGAGTTTCTGCTGCGCCGTCCGCTACACAGTGTAGCAGACAACCAAAGACAGGAAAATTTACCAAGTGAGTTTATGCTGCGCTGTCCGCTACACAGTGTAGCGGACAACCAAAGACAGAAAATTTTCTAAGCGTTGAGGTTGAAAGTTTCTGCTACGCCGTCCGCTATGCAGTGTAGCGGACGACCAACCCCAACATTTTTCGGTAAAGCGGGCATTTAGAAACCGATTTTCCGTCGCCAATTATGTTTTACGTATTTCAATTTTTTTTAAAGAAATTAGCAACGAAAAAATGTTTTAGCGTCGGAATCAACAATCTCAATATCTCAAATGCACGATTAACGATCAAAAATCATCAATTAACAATCTAACCTAAAATTATCAATCAATAATCATAATTCTCATATGCACAATTAAGAAGCTAAAATTATAAAATTCAAATAACACAAAATTGTTCAAAATGCGATTAATTTATTCAGGGTTTAACAGAAAATTGTTCAACATTGGGGGAAAACTTTTTCACAAGTGCTTTGATCAAACACCAGCACTTGAAAATGCATATGCCCCTTGTGTTCAAAGATTACAAAGTCCCCTTCATTGAGGTCATGTTGCTGCACGAAGTTGTTCCAACCCTCTTCGAAACAAATTTCCTCTTGGCCGTGCTTCTTCTTGATTTTAACAAGCCATGACCCCTTGCGGCTGGTTAAAGTTACTTCATTTGATCTCGTTGTGGTAAGCAATCTGCAAAAGGCTACCGGTATGGCCTAACATATTCATAATACAGTAAGACAGGTATGTTTTCAACCAAAGATAAAACTGTTAACACACACGAAAACACAGAGAAAGAGGGATGACCTACAAGTTCTGTATGAAAACCAGGCATCATGACCTTGAAGAAGTATCTGCCGATTGAAATGTCCCTGTTCACCAAAGCAGAAGCCATCAGGACGGACATGTCACCGGAGGGAGGACGGGGACGTCGCTGGAGGCGCCGCTGCGTTGAGGGAAGGACGAGGCTGTCGCCAAAGGTGGCGCGGCATCGGGGGGAGGACGGTGGTGTCGCCAGAGATATGGGTCGCCGTAGAGGGGGTCGCTGGTGGGTGAGATGTTCTAGACAGATAGAGAAACGGGAGAAAGAAGAATGGCCAATCTGATTAATATTTGAAAGCACCTTGACGTCCGCTACATTGTTTAGCGGACACAAAGAATACCAAGAGTTTTTTTAAGAGGCTCCGTCCGTTACATTGTCTAGCGGACTATGTCGTCCGCTTGATTGCTTAGCAGACATAATTGTTCGCTAGATTGTGTAGCGGACATAAACCAGTCCAAAAAATTTCTAAGGGTTGGAGTTTTAAGACTCTGCAACGCTGTCCGCTAGATTGTGTAGCGGACATTCTAGGACACTATGCAGCACCGTTCGCTAGATTGGGTAGCATAGATTGGGTAGCGGACATTAATGAAGACGTAGGAATTTGTGAGTCGTCCGCTACACTATGTAGCGGACGGTGCAAATAAAAAAAAAACCTAAAGTTAGATTTGATGGCGACTCTAATAGGTCCATCGAAAATAATCTTCTGATCTTCGGTCGAAAGATAATCTCATCAAAAAAATATTATGTATTATTACAAATGTCAAACAGACTTGATGGCTAATACAAAAACTAAAGGTCCACTGCAGCTGCTTCTTCCTCATCTTCGGCGTCATCTTCTTCCTCGTCTTGCAAACCCCCTGGACTTATCCCCAGTGCCTTGTAATGGTTCCGCTTGTCATGGTCGGTCATTTTGTTGCACAATGCACACCTTCTCAGCTTTTTAGGTTGAGTTGCCTGTTCAATAGAGCTCTTCATCCGCGTAGATCTCTTGCGGCCTTTCGTTTGCGATATAATTGGATCCAAAGGCCGGATATCATTGTCGTCTTCCTCCCCCGGCTCGTCATCTTCTGATCCCGTTGTAGGCTCAGTGTCAACCGCATTGCTGACTGAAGCTGCTTCCAACTGGTCGACGATGGGCTCTTGCTGCTGAGCTACCTCGAGGAGATGTTTATATCCGGCCATTGTAGCAGCACCTTTTACGGACAAACGGGTGAACATTGTCACCAGATGATTATACCGCAACGTCTCTGATTCTTCAAAGTCAGTATACGGGTGCTCCGGAAAGGCAATGGTACCGTGCAACCTGTTTGCACCTTTCGTCCACCGTGGCAGGACATATTTATCGGGGATTGTCCTGATATTCTTCTGGGTGAAAAACCGCAGAATGTGTCTACACAGGATGCCATGGAACTCAAACTTCTTGCAAACACATGTCACCGAATCCGTCAATGTGTCATGGCTCACCGTATAAATTCTGCGCAGCTTCTCAGGGACGAGGTCATTCACGAGCGAATAAACCTTGTACTCACGCGTAGACATTTCTGCCACCTTGTTTATACTGTATCGTCCCGATTTTTGCAGCTCTACTTGGTATAGCAAGAAGATCTCCTTCGTATAGACTTTGGCACCGTTCAGCTCCAGCGGGGTCTCAAGCAACCTTCTCCTTTGTTTGTACGTGGTTGCAAAGTCTGCAGCCCTTTCTTTTACGAACAACGAAGCAACCGCTTTTTGTGCGGATGCAACGAAACTCTTCAAATTGGTAGTTGTACCCACATAACTATCGAACGTGGCATTCATAGATTCACTCCTGCCCGTCGTTTTCATGCCCGCTGAAAAATACCTCCTCGTGTAAACGCCAATCCATTGCTCTTTGCGCTCGTACAAGTGCTGGAGCCACTCGTTGTCTTGCAATGAGTAATCCCGAACAAGCTTTTCCCACCTCTCCTCGAATTCCTCAATCGTTAACGACTTGTTAACGCACTTGTCAAAATCCTGTTTAAAGTCTGGATACTTTGCGTACACGTGATGCAGACGTTCAGGGTATTTGTTGCTTATGTGCCAAGTGCACAAGTTGTGTCGAGTGTCTGGGAAGACGGTAGCAATAGCCTTCTTCATTGCCAAATCTTGATCGGTGATGATAACTTTGGGTGCTTTGAAGTTCATTGCTTCCAGCCACGTCCTAAACAACCATACAAAAGAACCCTCGCTCTCGTCCCTTAACAAGGCGAACCCGAACAGGATGGAGTGATAATGATGATTGACGCCCGTGAAAGGAGCGAACGGCATCGAGTACTTGTTGGTACGGTATGTGGTGTCGAAAGTCACGACATCCCCAAAATGCTTATAAGCTAGCCTCGAACGACCGTCGACCCAAAAAATTGTACTAACTCGATGCTCGTCGTCAAGTTTATAATCGAAGGTAAACTGCGGGTCCTCCATCTGCATCCGTTTCAATAGGCTCATTGTCGATTGCGCATCATTGAGGTCATACGCGGCTCGTCTATGGGTTCGGACCGCGTTACGAACGTCTGTCGTGTTAAAGTTTAAATTTTGAATTCCCCCAGCCTGTTCAGCAAGAACATTAACAATCTCAGTAGGTCCTATTGCGCATTGCTCATTGTGTGAATTAGGCTCCTCGCGACCTTACCCATCTTCTTGTGTTGATGCATCTGACTCACCTTAGAAGGGGTTACTAACGGGTGATTGTGTGCCAGTTCCAGGCTGGTAATAAGCCAATGATCTTGCTTGGTTTATAGCTTACGAACATCTTGACCTGGCAATTTGTGCGCTCAAAGCAGTCCCGTCTTCTACGCGAATATCCTATTTCGTCATCACTGTCATCATTGCCTACGCGTGTCTCATTTTGCTGGGTTTCTGCCCCTATGACACTCGTATAAGCGAGAGCATATCTTTTTTGTTACGTTGCTTGTTCTTGTAGTCTTTATTCTAATGCCAAAACCAACCCTCAATGAATACGCTCGAAAACATTCTTCAGCTTCTTCCAATGTTTGAAACGTTCGTCCTAGATACGGATCACTAGCATCTACGGGGACGTTGGAGCTCGACACGAAATCAGACATTGTGAAACAAGACCTGTGTAGAAATAGACTACGCTTAACAATCAAATGACATTTCTAACTGAAAATATTACCTAAAAATTACCTTGGCGAATAGACCAATTTAGGATGACAAATATACCATATACAGTGTCTCCAAATTAACAATTATTAATTTATTGAACATAACAAATTAAAATTACTAAGATAAATAGACAAATTCATCATGCCAAAATACAACAAACATATCTCAAAAAATTGAATTTAAATAGGATAAATTTTTCGAAGTTAGCGAACCTTAAAAAATCGAATTAAACTATAATGAATTTATTTAAAGTTAACAAATTATACTTTTTTATGAACATCATGTCTAGAACATCACAAAAAATCTAGAGTGACATCATGTGTAGAACATCACAAATTGATGAATAGAGTGACAAATTTCTAGAACATCACAAAAAATCTATATTTTTTTGTCCAAACAAATAAATTATACTTTACCAGTCAATTCATAAAGAAAACTTCACCATTCACAAACTTACCTTACTCTAGTGAAGCTGCCAATTAATGCACACAAGACTTAATTGATGCGCAACCAATTAACAAGTACTACATTCCGGCTCAAAGAACATACTGTTGAAAATTAATGCGCAACCAATTTAGTTCGAGACTTACTGTTGGCGATCAATTTAGGGTTCTTGTATAAAGATAGTCATTATCCCTTCATACATGGGACCTTTGCCCCTAAAAGAAAAACATCCCCATACTCAAGCACTTCACCCCCACCCCCACCCCAAATATAGCAACTATTTAAAGGTGACTGAAATCTCTAATTTGACATGTCATGGGAGTGGTAAGTGTGCTTCGAGCTTTTTCGATTATAATATCAGGATTGGAATCTCCATGTATGTTGTATTGGGAAAGAACAAATTAAGCTATTGTTGTAATATCTTTTAAAATTCGAAATCATATGCAAATCAAAGACAAATAATATGCTGCAATTAAACCCTAAACGGAACTTACCTTAAGGCACAATAGTCGGCGACAGTAGAGGGTGGCGGCATTGGTGGCGCGACGATGATGGCAGACTTTTCACGTGGCAGCGGTGGAGGGCTTTAACCTTGCGGCAGTGGAGGGGTCACTGTGGAGGGGGATCGCTGAAGGTGGGTCACAGCGGAGGTTGATCGCCGGAGGTCAGAACAGCGGTGGGAGATTTTTCAGAGAGAGAAACGGGAGAAGAGAAAGAAAGGCAGATATGGTTGTTTTAATCGAGGACTTTTAGCGACGGATTCTTTTCGTCGCTAAAAGTCTGTCGGTAAATCACAATATTTATCGACGGAAATATTAGCAACGGATTCCTTTTGTCCCTAAAACAATTTTATAAAACCCTCAAAAAAATTAATTTTGCAAAAGAATTTTAGCGACGATAATTTCGTCGCTAAAAGACAGCCTCAAAAACGTCGTCGGCAAAAACTTTTGCCAACACTAACTGCGTCGTTAATAAGTTGCGTCGTTAATAAATTTTTAACGACGGACATTTACTGACGGTAGTATCCGTTGGTTATACCACGTTTTATTGGCTGATTGTTCTCTGTCGGTAAAACTCCGTCGCTAAAAACATGTTTTCTTGTGGCGTTGAAGGATATGAAAGAAAGTCCGGGTATATCTCAAGAGGATGATTGGGGCAACGAAGGGTGAGTAGGATATATCCCTTCTCGGCAAGAGAGGAAGATTTTGAGCTATGTGTGATCAAGCCTTAGTGAGAACGTTAAGGCATAAGGTGGGAGATTGTGATATCTCACATTGGATGTGGGATGATTTGTGATTGGCCTTATAAACCCTGTCCTTGAACTCATAAACACTTGCTTGGTTAGCTTTTTTGAGAGAGGCTTTGCCCTGTGGTGGGGCGGACCGGATCATTGCAATTGCATTGGCTTATAAAAATTTGATGTGGGGTGAAAGAAAAAGATAATAATGAGAAAGACTAAATTGCACCTATCAAACAACTAGTTCTTTTAGAATGACATTAACAAAATTGACGAAGAGGTTGGGGAAAAACATTGAAAAGAAGAGCTAAGTTGTTTCTAACCAACAAATGTTTCTGCTAGGATGACATGAGTAAAATTGACGAGGAGACTGAGAAAAAAAAGGCTAAAGCTTGCCTACATAATTAGTATGCAAAAATCCAAGCAATAGTGAGGCTATTCCAGATTCGTCCTGGACAATCGATTGTTAAGACCATGGAAAGCATACAAATTGATGTGGTTGTGGCATAAGAAACAGAGTCCTAGGATCCCAAAAAGTCTTCTCCCTCTAATCTTGTCCGTGGTTTAGCATCGTGTGTGTAGAATAGGTCTTTCCTTGTATGATTATGCGTGACATACTAATTAGGAAACTAAAATGAGTCTATAAGAACACGTGCTCCTCATAGAAGAGCATGCTAGCAATTCCAACTTCGAAGACTCATGTTATCAGTCAAACTTTATAACTGTAAATTTAAAGTGAGCACCTTCCCATGCGCTGAAACCTACGGGACCGTCTTCTCCCCATTTACGCCATCCTGAGCCAATGAGGCAATTGGATAGCACCTATTCATTATTTCAAAGAAAGTGGCTTTGTCCTACTTCAGCTAGATGGAATGCTCCGGAAAGCTCTCCTCTCATAAGGGAGCAAGGCCCTTACTCCGTCCCACACAGTGTATTACTATCATTGCTTACATGGCGGGTATGTGCACCC
>JAVXUP010003999.1:5000-45642 GCA_033070095.1 Escallonia herrerae | reverse complement strand
TAACCCGTCAACAACATGGTTTTTATTAATGCTAGACAAAGATCAACAACAGTTCACCACGCAACTGATTTACTACCTTGCTGCTTTCGCTGGTGGAATTCCGGTGAGCACATTGCAGCATTCTCTTAGGTATCACCCGCTTATGCCTTTTCTTCACTCTACACGAAGACAAAGCTATATGCTCAACCATCCCTTCAATAGGCTAAGCTGTAGCGCACCATTCAAGTTTGCTAATAAGTCCTTGCTTCTCCAAGGAACATTATTACCTTTGCTGGATTCCTTGTAAATGCTTGACAGAAAAAGTATTCTAACACGACAAAGTTAGTGATATAACCGTCAATCAGGAATGCTTTTCTTTTTTGGGACTCCTTAAAAAAATTGTTATAAGAAGTCCCCAAAAAGAAAAAGCTTTGCTGATTGATGAATACATCACTAACGGTTGCGTTCATTCAATCTTATTGAGCCACTTGCTTCACAGGTTTTTGTGTTGAGAGATTACGCAAGAGAAACTCTTTCCTTGAGATGGAGGTCTTGGATGACAAGCTATTACATGGAACGGTATCTCAGCAATCAGACATTCTACAAATTACAGTCTCAATCAATGATAGATAATCCAGATCAGCGGATTGTTGATGATTTAAGTTCCTTCACTGGAACGGCCCTTTCCTTCTCTTTGACACTGTTCAATGCTGCAGTAGACTTGATATCTTTCAGTAATATCCTCTTTGGCATCTACCCACCCCTTTTTATAGTACTTTTGGTGTATTCAATTGGTGGAACAGCTATCAGCGTGTTTCTGGGAAGGGTAATGCTTTCAACTTGGAGAATCATAGCTTTGGATTTAGTGTGAGGCTTTTCGGAACAGGATATTCACTCCAATTGACAAATTGTTTTTGTCCGCTTGCAATCTCAGGGACTAGTCACCCTAAATTTCTTGCAAGAGAAGAAGGAAGCAGATTTCCGTTACGGGCTAGTACGTATTCGAGAAAATGCTGAATCAATTGCATTCTATGGCGGCGAGGAAAACGAAAGGCAATTATTGCTGCAGCGCTTCAGAAGTGCTTTTGAAAATTTAACTGTACGGAAATTGAATACCTTAAATCTGTGTTGTTTATAATCTTGTTTAGGTTCTTCCACCCAGCCAAGCAAATGTCTACACACTGAAGACAGCTTTTATCCCTTGTTTATACTACAGTCGTACAATTCCTTAGGGACCTAATTGGCACTGCCGTTGTTACTTAATATAAACACAGCTGGTGTAGATAGTTGGCAATTTCTCTCTAAGAAAGTTTTTATTCAACAAACATGAACTGGCTGAGTTCCTGTGTCTTCCCTCCCTTGCTCAAACACACGCCCAGACACAGTCACGCATACTCGAAAAGTGATATATTTAGAGTTTAACCAGCTGTTTTGTCATTTAACTTATGATTCTGGTGTAAAATGCAATGAGAGAGCAATCGAGAAATATAAGGGCAAAACTCCCGCAGATATCTTTGTTCAGTCAAGTAAGTGTCAGCTAACGCCGGCGGAGAGGCTCCTGATTGAAATGTGCATTAGCCAAACTGGTACTTGGGCTGTTCTTCGAACGATCAAAAAATGGTTAGAAGCTGGTCATATGCCCCACATTGGTTGGAGGAGAAAATATCTTATGCTCAATATTGAAGGTTTAGGAACCAACCTGTTACTGAAATTTCTGTGCATGAGCCTATGCTAGGGCCTGTTTGGAAGGGTGACTACGAGGCCCCCTCATAGCGAGTTTCATAGTGTTAAGAGCTGTCAAAAAGTTTGATGGGTGCGAGTCTACCTTTTCTTCCCAGGGTTTTTGTTCAGGTAATACAATCTTGATGTGACTTAGTAGCTTATGAGGTCTAGGAACACTGAAAAGAAAGGGACTCCTTTAAAATGATTACATATGGTCTACAACCATATGGATTTTGGATTTTTCACAATGTGGATACTTGGGGTTCATGAATTAGTAGGGTCGTAGCCAAGGGGTCAGGTTTGTATGTAGTAATGATAAGTCAAGTACAGATTGAGACGAGTGGAAGCCCAGGAGACTGAGCTTGGAGGTACTGATGTGGATGGAAAATTCAGCATGTCTATAAAGTACTTATTAAGAATGAGGCTGAGATATGATAGGCCAGTAGGACCTCATGACCGTTTCGGGAATTGTGCGGAATGCTACATAATTATGCAGGACATATGGATTTTGTTGGTACCGGGCACAGCTACTTGCCGTGGCCCTGGTCCTGGCAGTCAAGCCACTGACCTTTTCACTTCCACCTCTCTGCACATTGCTGTTACATATATCTGGAAACTTTTGACTTTATACTTCTCTTTGTTATTGTAAAGTAATGACATACATTATGTCTTGTTGGATATATTTGATTGTTCTCCGTAGTGTTCATTGTCCATTTTAATTTATACTGGTATTTTCCCCTTCCATTGAAAATTTTGCAGCAACTGTTGATATCGTCAAGAAATTTGGAGTTCTTCACCAACGGTTATCGTTACCTTATTCAGATTCTTCCGGTTGCTGTTGTTGCACCTATGTACTTCTCTGGGAAAATTGAATTTGGCGTCATAAACCAGTCTGTATCTGCTTTCAATCATATTCTTGGAGATTTCTCCCTCGTTGTGTATCAGTTTCAGGCTATCAGTGCCTTTTCAGCTGTCATTGACCGTCTAGGTACCTTCCTTTCCGCCCTTAATCCCTATACATAGTTTTCTTATCTTTAGCAATGTCCTCTAAAATTATTAAATGTAATCAAGTTGGCAATGGCCCAAAAAGTAATCTGTCCTGGATCTTCCTTTGCGGGACCTTTGTGTAGGGAGGGAAGAGAGAATCTGCATTACATCTCCACAAGGTTGGGATTTCTATTCTATGTTTTCACACTGCTTTTCACTTTGCAATCCTCCAAGCAGTTTGACACCTCGCACTCTGAGCCAGACACGAGTAGATGAGTACCTGAGGCTGACAAGGGAGAAGTCATATCCCACATGCTAGCGAAATTATTTCAACTGATACTTACACCTTCTCTTTAGCTTCGCTGCATACACTGCAGCAATTGTGGAGAACTTTATTGAGCTTGCCAGATGCTGGTCACTGCTTTCATACCCAAGAAATTCAACTTTTAATTATTCAGTAAAGCCTAATGATATTTAGCTGAAAAAAACGACACGAGGAGGACGTGTCAAGTAGATGGCAAGCTTATCACAATTTTTGAATCAATGTGCCTCGTACTAATTGCTGATTGGTGTCTATTAAAGGTTTGTGTGTATCTGTCAACGAATATTTATTATTACGAGTTTTTAGTGGCGTTCCCGAAGATACGTTAGTGAAAGTTGCAGAATTAGTGGCAGCACAAAAAGGCCGCCACTGAGGTTGTGACGATCTTTAGTTTGCTCGGTGGGGGTTGGTTGGAGCAAATTTTTGTATCTCTATGATTTATGCACAACATATTTTGGGTTGTGAACAAACATTCATTTTTTGGTACTTGGTTTGTATGTGACGTGAATCAGTAACACTGCAAAGACGCATTACCTCGGTGGGACAATTGTTCTCTTTGATGGCATTTAACCGTCTGAGTGATTTTTTGGTCATCCTCGAGCTCTTTTTGTGGACTGTTGCAAATAAATTTAGGAAAAGCAGCTCCTTGGAAATTATAAGAGAACTTATGACGTATGTTCGTATTATCTACCTACCTTATTTGTAGTAAAGCTTTGACGATATGCAAGAAATGCTGAAGTCCAAGCCTATAACAATTCTCGCCTTATTCCATGGCCATTAGTAGACCCTTGTCAAGCATGATTCCAATGATTTAAGAATGGAGACTTCCGGAATCATTTACCATATGTTTTGCACCTCCCAGGGAAGGAGCAAAAGAACCCACTTGAGAGAGAGAGAGAGCTAGCTGGTGGTACCCTTAATGTGAATTTCACTACCTGCCAAAAAGTCATCACCCTTCAGCTTCTAAGTGACCTCTGATAACCCGACCTTTTTATGTCAGATGTCTTTTAATTGTCCACGAATGTAGTTTTTTTGATCTAAAGTTATGTGTGGTCATTAGGTGCAAAATTTATAATCACTTTTGTATTTTCTCCGTCCCTGAGGTCAGCTCTGCGTTTGTTGCTTGGGTTCTCAACTCTACTTTTTCCCTTTAATTGTTTGCCATGGTGAAGTGTCCAAGCTAGATATCGGGTTTCATTAGCCAACATCTGATCTTTTGCCAGATACATTTTCTTATAAGGTTGTTGTGATGATTTCCTTGTGCGACATTCATAAAGAGAAAGCTGTATATAGATATAGTGCTGTGGTTAATAGGTGTTTGCTGATCTTTGCATCAATTGAGTATATGGTGGGGGATTGCGTGGTTGAGGCCAGTTTCTGATCCGGATTTGCTTTGCACTTGGGCTTTATATAAGAGAATGAAAAGGAAATGGTTAAGCTCCGTTAGTTTTGATATGGAGCATTTGGTGCGAGAGCAACATGAGATTCTAGGGAGGTGGCTTTAGGCTTTCTTTGTGCATTCTTTGGTGTGTTGAACTGGCTGACTTCTCCTTCTGGCTAGGAGGGATATCTTTTGGAAGTTTTGAGTAGCTTCTCTCTACATATATGGATGCATAGCGTACACTTTCATGCATATGGATCCTTCCCCAATTTGTACTTTTCAATTTAACTATGCAAGTAAAAAGGAACTTTGGATGTGGCTTACTATAGATTATTTCATTTTTTTTTGTGTTTAAAATTCTTACTTTTTGGTATTGTATTTGTCCTAGGAAAGCCTAAGCAGTATGGTCTTTCCTGGACTATTGGCTATTTTTGTCCTAGAATAGCGTACTGCAGTCTTGATCTACGGGTTGATTCCGTTTCTGGTTTCTTTTTCTACATAGTGCTTATCAGTTCTAAGAGGGCAATGCCAATATACTATTATGAGGAAACTTGCATTTGAGAAATGATCTTGACCTCTTTCAAACATGCAGGTGAATTTGATGATGTTTTGGACAGCAGCAAATCCAAGTGTCTTTTGGACCCCCTGGAAGGAATTCGGCTTACATATTCACCTGTGGAGAGCTCAACCTTATTGAAGTCTAGTCAACCCATTTCCACGGAGAAGTGTGAAAAGTTACTGAATATTGAGAATTTAACTTTACTGACACCTACAAGTAAGACTACACTTGTTCGGGACCTGTCATTGGAGATTTATGAGAAGGATAAGTTACTGGTTAGTGTTCTGTCGATATGTTAAGTTGAGTTTATATGGTTAGCCGAAGCCAGTATAGCCTCAAATAACCTGACACATGAGTGCATTAACAGATTGCAGGACCAAGTGGGAGTGGTAAAACTTCATTGTTAAGGGCTATAGCTGGTCTTTGGGGTACTGGGAAGGGAATTATCACATTTTATTTGAAAGATGCCAAGGATTATTAATCAGTGCCTTCTGTAGGCACTCCCCTTCAAGTAGATTTAAATGGCGATCTTGAAGGGTCTAGAAACAGACATTGTAGAGGCGTATTTTTCCTTCCTCAAAGACCATATATGGTTTTGGGAACACTACGCCAACAACTGCTTTATCCTACATGGATCGAAGATTCAGATGCTACAAGGCACAACATTACAACGGATGGTATGAAATCTAAAATTCTGTCGTTTACAAGAGTATACGCTATCTTTGCTTTTGCTTGTTTTTGGTCCTTGCCATAGAGTTCGAAGGCTAGGCTATGTTTAGTAATACCAAAAAGAAATGAAAAGAAATCCGGGTCGATATTTGGCAAGTAAATGATCCCCCCCCCCCCCCAACCAACACGCACACACACAAAAATAAAATAAAATAAATAAGAAAATAAAATAAAATAAAATAAAAATGTGGGGCAGCTGCGTTCGAACTCTAATTCTTGTACTTTTCTGGCCATCTCCATGTCTGCACATTCATGTAGATTCTTTTCAAAATAACATGTAGGCACGAAGTATAGATGTAGACTTGGGGCAATGGTGAGGTTGCTCCATTATGATGTAGAGGTTGTGCATTGGAATGCGAAAGCAACAACTCCACAAAACTAGGGCTGCAGGGTAAGACTGCAAACATTAAATCTCCCAGAACCTGCAATGGTGGGAGTCTTGTGCATTGGCCTCCATGCCTTTTGACGTTCAAATGTAGCCAGGAAGCAGGAGGGGTGTCAAAATGCTCCCCTCTTTGAAAGTAGTCAAGACTTGGGTCTGCCTTCTGCTTTCTTTTGTTTTGTGCGGTAAATAAACTTATCCATGGTGGTCAGTTTTCTGGAATATTTCGTCGACTTTAAGTTGTGTTTTCAAGGACACAAGAAGATACATATAATCGTCGCTAGTTGCTATATATCAAAATTTACCACTGCGTCTCCTCTCATTGCTGATAGAGGAATACATAAGCTTCTAGATTAAGTTGACAAATCAGAACAATCTACAGATTCAATGCCATTCCTATCGGGGGTACCAGTCTCAGGATATGCGAGTGTAAAGCGTCAGAAGCCCACTACTGATGATCTGATTCAAGTATTGGAAGATGTTTGCCTTGGCTACGTGCTAGAATGAGTTAGTGGCCTGGATGCTGTAAATGAGTGGTCTAGTGTTCTTTCCCTCGGTGAGCAGCAACGCCTTGCATTTGCTCGTCTCTTGCTTTCAGAACCGTACTTGGTTTTATTAGATGAATCTACCAGCACACTAGATGAAGCCAATGAGGTATAGCTTGTGGATCATTATTATTTTACTCTTTTACTTGATTCATCTGTCTTTCATCTCAATGGCATCTGTGTACTTTAGTCTTCAGTTAATAGTTTCTTTAAATTGGAGCCGAAGTCTGTGGCCACTGATGGTAGTGTACTCCACAAACGCTTGGAGCATGTTGGCTTAGGGATGAAAAGTAGAAGATTTCCAGGTGCCAGTAGCTCCAACAGTTGAGGGGGATGGGGTAGAGGTACACAAAGGACCTGGGCCCTAAAGATTATGCAGCAGAACAAAAGCTGCATCTGCAAAAAGTCCCTGAGATTTGTAATGCTACAAATCTCAGCCCCTTCTCTGCGATCTGCTGGAAGGTCCTACGGGAAGACATACGTCTATGAACTTGACCATGGGAAGCTAATCTATCTCTCGCCCCTTCCTAAAGATGTGAGATAGAGGCATTCTGCGTTCTCTAATGGGGGAAAAATATCCTACAGAGGATCACACTGTCAAAATGGTATCCACCTGAAGTTTAGAGTCAGGCGCAGTTTCTCCCGGAGGGATCCATTTGACATTTGATCCGTTTTCTGTGTTTGGTACCTGGTTGAAACATCACAATTCGAACTATTGACACCAATTATAAATCAAGGGTGATAACAAACTAATAGATACTATTACTTCACGGTTATAAAACCAACCAAGCTACTGTGTTTTATTACTGTGGCAGCGCCCCAAACACGTTATCTTGAAAAAATTGTTGTTGGTTTCTTCGGCTTATTATTGTGCAAGTTTTGTCTGCAGGCCAACTTGTATCGGCAGATTGAAGCTGCAGGAATCACGTACATAAACGTTGGCCATCGAAGAACACTTTACGGACACCACAACAAGATTCTACGTATTTCAACTATTTCGAATGACAGTACCAAATGCAATTGGTGCATAGAGTCCACCAATCCAGGCGTCAAGCTTGATTTGTCAAAGCAATTGGTGCAGCTGGTTTGACTACAACGCACGCCTCAGAGATAAGAAAGCACCGCGATATTACTTCTGAATTCCAAGCACTTCCAGTCATGAAATTGACATGATGAAAATATGTAGCAAATGCTGGATACAGCATTTTCGAGCGTCATAAGCACACAATGCTTTAGCATTTTTGAGTTTTGGTAAAATATATGCTTGGTATGGTAATGGGAATTAATGACATGATCTTACAGGGGAGCTTATATCATGTCCTCGTGGCATTTGCGATGTTTAGTTTTTAAAGCTAGTTGTGGTCTGAAGCAAGTAATTGTGCTCGTCTTTATGTTTTTAATTGATATAAGGCGTTTGGTTTTCCTAATCATTAAGCAATAGTACGTGTTATTATTGTGATATTAATGCTAATGTGCAGTGATCGTAAAGGCAACGGCATCAGACGACAAATCGTTCACAAGGGTGTTACAGTAAGTAATAGCCTCCGTGTTTGACCGGGAACCAGGATTATTATGGTAGGTAGTGGGGAGAATTGTTGAGAGTTGCTTCTATTATTATAGAGTAATGCTGATATAAACGCATGCAATATTCGGGCACACACACATCGCACATGCATGGGGGGAGAGGGAGATTGCGTAGGAATCCATTTGGGTCTGCAACAAAAAGCGATCCAGCTTTATGAAGTGAGTGTGTTTTGATTAGTTTAGTACAACCGAGATCTTGGATTGCGTGCTTCTTTGTTGGATCAGCAAGCGTAAATCCCACGGACTTTCAGGAAGAATTTTTACAATTCAGGCGATCCATGCGAATGCATGCACTACATCCCCCGGGAGAGGACCCACTCCATCCCTTAAGGCAATGGCCCTTAATCCTGCGTCAAGTACGTGCTGCCCTCAAAAAACATTGTCAAATTCACGGGCTCCCATCTCTTCTCAAGAGCTTCTCTCTTTAAGGCTTACATCTTTTATCAGTTTATTGTTTCTGTATTTGAAAGTTTTGTCACGTGTAATCTCCCAAGTTCAGGCTGCAACTCTTTTGGGTACTTAAAATGCAAACATGGAGAGAAAAAATGTGAAATACAGAAAATGCATTCAAAAGTTAAATCCGAATGGCAATTGAGGTGACTAATAATAAATCTATGATGACCAAAAGAAAACAGGACCAAATAATACAAGGTGGGTTTCTTCCTTTCTTCTGTGTAATGTAATAATAGTCGGAGAAGTAAAAGGGAATGAAGCAAGGCAAACTCGTTCATTCCTATTCCTGTATTGACTCTGATGGATATCGATGGATACATGAATGACTGGGAGGACAGAAAAAGAGCTATGAGATAAGTAGGAGCTAATATTTATTTACTCCTACAATTGACAGTTGTTGTGCAGATTTTCATCACTCTTGTGCGGCGAATTTAGGGATGGGGTCTCCTATTCAACGAACATTTTCCAAAGTCTGATGGTACCCTCGCCCCCGCTCCGTCACTAGAAGACGAGACATAATTTCTTCATACTGATATTGATTGCTCCTCTCTCTAACACAGTAACACTCCCTCGTTCTCTTTCCTATTTTTTTACTACAGAATAGTTTCTCTTTATTTCTGTTCCCCTCCTCGGTTTTAGCAAGTCTACATCTTAACCTTCACACTCTAACTCACCCACATCCCCCCCGCCCCCCCTCCCTCTCTACACTTCCACTGGTGCAACGAGTCCCTCCTGCTTACTCCATTCTCGACCTGTTGTCTTTTCTCTGTTGCTCATCGAGGAAGAAACATTTCCTTGGCGAGGTCTGTCTCTCATTTTCTCTTTAAGATTACCTCTCCCATTGGGATTGAATGGGTATGAGCCCTTTCTAATTAATGGACTGAATCTGTTCTGTTTGTTTTCAGTTAACCATTTTAGTCTTTCTTTGTTTTCAGATAAAGGAAAGATGCATGTTGTTGTCCACCTAACAGGGTTTTTATCTCAAGTCTTAACCTTCACCAACAGCTCACCACTTCAGTGTCACTGCCTTAACAACTGATCATAGATGTGCGTATCACAATTACATCGCCACTCTACACATCACCGCCCTGCATCACTTCGCGCTTCCACTACCGGATCACCCCACTGCCACCACCGTCGTACCCTATCACCGATGCATTTCACCATCAAGACCTACCATCGGACAGCCCATCAAAACCTGCTGACAACACTACTACCGAGAAACAGCCAAAAATTCATTGCCTGGAATCATGCCTAGACCTTCAAACAAACTTCTCATATTGGATCTAATCATGCCCGGACCTTCATCCATTTGAGTTATCGAGTCTCTCCTATGGGATCGCCAGACATCATATCACCCCAGGTTTTTCGCTCTAGAAATTGCCCGGGACCTTCATTTACATGGGTCTCCCGACATATTTACCACTCTAAAAACCGCCATAGCACCTTAAATCTTTTCGTCGCCAGATGTTTCCTCTAGTATCACTAGAAATTGCCTCAGAATCTTTGTTCGCTGATGCATCGCATGGAATATTAGTTTCACTTTGGGAACTACATTTAGATCTCGATATTCTGAAGGATAGATCGACCTCACCCAAACATGGCACCGAACCTTGAACTCCAAACTTAAGCTAGTTTCATATCCTATCTTCACCTTAAATTTTAGAGGGAATATACGGAGTAGTAATTTTTGCTGGTTCTATAGGTCCTATGATAGCCATTGTACCACCCCCAATATGTTCTCCACCACATTTCCAGCCTTTGTTCTCACAAAAACTAATTGAGCACCTCGGTGTATCAACGTAATTATCTTTCTAACAGTCTTTTTGTACAAATCGCCTGTATGCTTAATTGGTGTTTTCTTAAGCTAGTGGTTAGTCATCTGTGATCTTTGGCTTTGCAGAGCAACGGGATGATGGAAGCCGGAAATGGGCAGATTTCTGTTCCTCCAGGCTTTAGGTTCCATCCAACGGACGAGGAGCTACTCTATTATTACCTGAGGAAGAAGGTTTCCTACGAAGCCATAGACCTCGATGTTATCATGGAAGTGGATCTCAACAAACTTGAGCCATGGGACCTCAAAGGTGAGATCCCCTCTCTCCTTTCTTTAACATCCTCCTTTTTGCATTTGCCAAGTCTGCAAGCGGGAAATACATTAGGGTTAGTTCGAACATGCAAGCAAGCTTAAACATGTATACTAGGGTTTGCATGGAATAGAGTTAGTTCATTGATCACGAGATCCATGTATATCTATATACATTCAGCCGCATCCTTATATGTAACTTAAACCCAAAATCTAGGATTAGTTTTATGTTTCTACCATCCTTGTTGAATCATTCGGATGTAAAATTTATCTTCAATGGACGGAAGATGGTTTTATATCGCAATGTAACCCCCAACACCCCCCCCCCCCCCTCCTTCTCCCCCAAGAAAAAAAGAAAAGATAAGAAAAAGGTTGCTATGGTGCCATAGATCTCAAGGGCAAAATTGTGCAAAACATCAAAAGACCCCAATGGGTTCTATCTTCGATCTGCATCCTCGTTGGTACCATATATGGATGCTCAGCATACGATTTGGTGCCTTAGGTATCAAGTCGAGGGCAAAAAACATCAAAAGGCCCCAAATCTGGATGGGTTCTATTTCTGCATCCTCCTTCTATAATCAGGATGCTACACGTACCAATTATGATGCCACACTATGTTGCATTACAATGTTGTTTTCGGCTCTTTATAGTGACCCAAACAGGAGAGAAAGAGAAGATAAATTATCAAAGGTGAAGGGCAGAATATTAAAAGGCTTCATTAACGGATAAATACCAGTTCAACTTTAATTAATTTTGGGCTACTGATGATCACATGGTTGTGCCTACTCATACCCATAATCATATCGACTGAATGTTGCAGTGTGTAAAAGAGGAAGGGCTCTGATAGTTTAGCCTGCAGCATGCGAAGATGAAATAGGAATTTATAAGAGAATGATATGAAAAACTGATGACATAGTAATTCAATAGAAAAATATGAAGGGGAGATTGTAGAAGAGAAAGGCGTGGCATCCAATCATAGAAGGTCTATTCCGCGGATTTATGAGGTTGGCAATGTCAAAAAATTACTTCTATCACGATCACATGCTGTTTAATATGATGTTGAAGGTAGGCATGGTAACATCCATCCACATCAAAAAAGTAAGCAACTTTAAGGGGTGGACTGGCCTCTGGATTTTTTCTATTGCGTCCTTATTAAGAAACTCTAAAGTGACGATTCCTAACATTTGGCAGAAAGGAATCATTTTACTTGGTGGTTCTCTTGTTCTTTTTTCATGGCACGTTATGGAAAGAGATAGAAGGAGGATTCTCTTTTCGTCATTGTTGCATATGCTCTCATCATATGGGTATAGCACAAAACACATTATTATAAAGATGTTAATGCAGCCAATTCTGTTTTGGCCCTAGCTTTCAAAAAGATATCCTCACTTCAGTACTCGTTCTTATCATGGCCATATATCTCATGACCCAAACTTACTTGGTGATATGCAGACAAATGTAGAATTGGATCAGGTCCTCAGAATGAATGGTATTTTTTCAGCCACAAGGATAAAAAGTATCCTACTGGAACTCGAACGAATCGGGCAACCGCAGCTGGGTTTTGGAAGGCAACGGGGAGGGACAAAACCATCCATCTCAGCAACTCTAAGAGAATTGGCATGAGGAAGACACTTGTCTTTTACACAGGACGTGCTCCTCATGGCCAAAAGACAGACTGGATTATGCATGAGTATCGTCTAGACGATGACACTGCTGAGGTTCAGGTGATCTTATATGGACACGCCTCCTTGACCACTTTACTTTTGCACATAGTAGTTATTTACACACGTACACTCACTCTAGGATAACGTTAATTTGTTTCTCTACTTCTGCATCTTTTATTTTGGGACTAAATAATTTTAATTGGCAACTGCTTGAGCAGGAAGATGGCTGGGTCGTCTGTAGGGTGTTCACAAAAAAAATGCAAAACAGAAGCTTTCAATTTCATGAAGCAGCTCAAGAAGAACACTTGACGAGCAACTCTTCAACATTGTTCGAGCCAAAACAGAGTTTTCAGCCGCTATACAATTGCAGTACATTCGACAGTTCCATGCATCTTCCGCAGCTGTTGAGCCCTGAGTCTGTTGTTCACCCACCGTTCTTATCGCCAGCAGGAACAGGGTCCTTGAACAGGATAGACGTCCAGTGTTCTCAAAATTTGTTAAGGCTGACGCCGAACGGTTGTGGGGGCACCGGGCTCATTCAACAAGATAGGTTTACCACAGACTGGTCCTTCTTGGACAAGCTTCTTGCATCCCATCAAGGCCTTGAACAAAGCAAGTGCTACCCTTCATCCCAAGCGGTTGACGTGGGTCATTCATCTCCGAGATTCCCATTCCACTGCCTTGGCGTTTACGAAACTGATGCTTTAAAGTTTCCCAAATAGAGGCGTTGTTTGTTTCACAGAAAATGCATCGTGAAAAATACTTTTCAAAAAATAACAAGCTCCTGAAAACATTTTCATGAATTTCATATTCCGTTGTTTGGGTGACACAAGGGAAAATGATAAAATTACCTACGGTTGTTATGCTAAAAATTCTATATAGAAAGAAAATACTGTAGTATAAGCATGATAAAATCATCATAAATGATACGACGATATTGTCCAATTCATATTCATATCTTAGTGAAAAAACAAGTACAATAAAAATGTCACAACATAAATGTAACTAAACATAAAAGTAAATAAACAGATTCCTAAACATTTCTCCTCTTCTAAGATAATCATTTCACCCTCACATTCTCCTTGCTGTATGGTCCTTTTTTATTGCCCATTCTCTATGTTCTTCCCTCTCCTACTGTTGAGTTGGCTCTCGTCGTGTTTGTTTTCGTCCACTTTATCGTTGGGATTCTATCTTTCGAATAATATCTCGAGTAATCTAGTCATTTGAATCCACACCCATAATGTAGTTGTGAATGATACAACACGCGATTACTACATCCACATGTCTTTTGAATGACCAATGTGGAACAACATCTAACAGGCGAAAACGCCCCCTTCAATACTCCAAAACCTCTTTCAATAGTTGTTCGCAAAGAAGAGTGGCAGAGGTTGTAAAGCTCTCTCTCATCTTAAGGTGAATGCTCACTAAACTCTTCCAAATGATAACGAACATCACGATAAAGAGAGAGAATCTCATTTCTAGTACTATAACGAGCATCTCCGAGATAGTATTTTTCTGCAAATATGAAAAAACATATATTACTTAAGGCACACTACTTGTTAGAAATAACTGAAATATTACAACTTCTATTAATACCTTTAGGAATGCTTAAACCTCTTGGCCTCAAAAGTGCATTAGTTATAATACGAGAGTCATGCGCACTTCCTTCCCATCCTGCAAGTACATAAGTGAATTTCAAATCAAAGTTGATTGCACATAAGACATTTTGTGTTGTTCATTCCTTTAGATCACGAAACCTCCCTTGAATATTTTGAGGGACCTTAGCACGAACGTGAGTTCTATCTAATGCCCCACACAGTTCTATAATTGCACGTAACAAAATTACAAATATCATGTATTTCTAATCTTATTTCACGCCTATTACACATGATAATTAACCTGAAAATACAGGAAAAAAAACATGCGACTATTCGGATTTTTGGAGGAGTAGAATCCTCATGTTGTACAATAAGCTCTTTATACAACTTCAATACTGCTTTGAGGACAATCTTGAAATATCTATAGATTATCTCAGTAGACCTATGTAACCATCCACTTATCACCCGAAATCTTAGCATGAACGTGAGTTCCATCTAGTGCCCCACATAGTCCTATAATTGCACGTAACAAAATTACAAATAGTTCAATAAAAGCATGTATTTCTAATGTCATTTCTCGCCTATTACACATGATAACTAACCTGAAAATACGGGAAAAAACCTGCTACTATTCCAGACTTTTGGCGGAGTAGAATTCTCAGGTTGTACAATAAGCTCTTTATACAACTTCAATATTGCTTTGAGAAAAATCTTGAAATATCTATGGATTGTTTCAGTAGACCTATGTAACTGTCCACTTATCACCCGAAATCTTACGTTGTGGCGTGTAGAAAAATTTGAACTTGTTCTCTAATTGACATGTTTGTAGTTGCATGGACTAATTTTTTCTTGGTTAGAAGATCACATAGTCCAAAAAAATACTGAAGGCCTCATACATATTTGGCTTATGCAATGTCGATCACCTCTATACAAAATTGTGTTCATGTACCTCTCCCTCGCAACTTCATCATTAACACGGGGCTACCTTAGTATATAATCCTGATTCCCCCGGTTGTCCTCTAGCACAGCAACTCCCATAGACATGACAGAGGCAGCTGCACCTAATATTGCAGCATGAATGCATTTATTATCCATCTACACAACCATTTTGGAAAAAAATGTCAGATTTTAGGGAGTTTAGCACCATGGATAGACTGCAAAAAAAAAAAAAAAAACCAAAGCTGTGCACAAATCAGTAGGAAAAAAATTGGCTAAGAGTCATTTACCACATAATGCTATCTCAGAAAGTGCTACTACGCAATCCAAGAAAATGTTGGCTCAAACAGAAAATACAACTATAGAAGTTGAAAATAATTGGCATTAACAATTAGAAGTTGAACATACCCAATAGTTAGACAAACATATACAGATGATTGACCAAATTGCATATGTAAGGATGAGGAGATTTTGCTAAGTGACAAATAACTGACACCAATACCATAATCCTGATTTTGCTACTAATTGTCCAATGCCATCAGTATAATGAGTCAATTGATGCATATTTTGAGTTTCACATTCCAAAATCATCAACATCATGATGCAGAATACTCTGCTTGTAGTACAACATAAGATATGTTAAGAAAATAAAACTATGGCTGCTAAGTAATATGTGAATGTTTTATATTCACAGTTCATGTAACCAAGATTGATTTTACACCCACTTTTTCTTATACGTTCTTCTAGTTATGCCTACACTCTATATAAGATGGTAGTCAGACTCCATACATGAATTGCTTTTAGTTTTCTTTCTTTCTTATTCGTTCCACACACCAATGACATTCTACTTCTTAGAATGCTTCCATAAAATGACTAAGTCCATGTAATTGATCATTGTTTTTGTAATCAAAATGGTAACCAGAAATGCAAGTGCCCAAACATGAAACAATACCATCCAGGAAAGCATGCCTTATATATGCTAACACAAACTAGTATTAACAAGCTTTACAAATAGATGATTGTCTTTCTTAAATGTAAGTGATAAGCTATTGGGTTAAATACACGTTAGTACCCTGAAAGTACCACAAAGTCTTACTTGAGGGTCTCAAAGTTTAATTTTTACATATAAGGGCCTGTAACACTAAATTTGCAATAAGTAAGTACATCAGTCCACATTCCTAAGGATCCAGGCTTTTCCGTCAGGGACATTTTTGAGATTCCATAGTTGTACCCTCAAACATGTGCTATTTTTGGAAAATCAGCATTGAAGACTCCGGTTCAGTTGGATAGTGCAAAAGAAGATGATTTTGTGACTAGGGTTTTGAAGGTAAACCCTAGCCAAGTTGAAACCAAGTATCTGACCGGTAGCAAATTGTATACATTGAAAGAAAAAGAGGGTTTGGCGAAGAAAAGTTTTGATTCTAGGGTTTTTGAAATTCTAAAGAAGTTGAATTTGATGGCATTGTCAAATAAGCATGATAATGTGCAGTCTGGAAATGTGTACTTGAAAGATAACTTGAGGAGTAGCACTAGGGGAAGGAAAGCGACGGAACTGATTAACTTGGTATAGGGTGAGAATAACATGTGTTCTCTTCAAACTAGGTTTCATGGCAGGCTATTGAGAATCAATAGGTTTTCATATCAGAATCCCTATGAGACCGATGCTCCCAGATTTAATTCGCTGGTCGCTCTTCAGCAGACCCTGCCATTCGATAGGGAAGCTGTATGTTCCAGAGCAGATATTTGGAAAGAATTTTTCTGAAGATGATGAATTTGATCGGAACATTGAAGTGCTGCCAAAAATGAGCATTGAGGATTTTGAAAAATTCATGAAGAGCGATAAAGGTGGGAAGTAAGGGGAGGGCAGGGGATGATTGACGACTGGCGACGGGGGGTGGGGGAGGCGGGGCAATGAGGCTGTAGGCACTGCGGCGATGTCAAGGGGTGCGGCGAAGAAGGAGATTGGGGATTAGGGTTGAAGGAGAGAGGCAGTGTGTGGGTTGGGTAATGGGTTATGAGTCTAGGGTTGGATCCTGGCTTCATTAAAGGAAAATATGTGCGGGGCGGGTCACGCGCGGGTCGGGCAGGGAGGCAGGGTCTGGCCCTATGTTTCTTTTGAATTTGAATTTGGCAGCCCCAAGGAGATTTTTCAAATATGGAATCCCAAAAATACCCTTGACGGAAATGTCTGGATCGTTAATAATGTGGATAGATGTACTTATTTATTGCAAATTTGGAGTTACAGACCCCTATGTGTAAAAATTTGTTCCTAACCTATCTTGGCTACAGCTATAGGCCCACTGGGGGTCCCAATTCTCATGACAGGTTGGCACATTCAACGGTCAACTTTTCAACGCTCATAGGCCGGTCAAAGCAACCATACTCAAGCCATGTGAATTGCTCGTGAAACACCTAAGGCGTGCCTTCCACCTTAAGGGGGTCGACCACCTTAGGGGGTCAGCCACCCCAGAGGGTCGACCACCTACCTTGACGACCACGACCATCGCTCACAGTCGCGCGCCGTAGTCGTGATTACCGTCGCTCGCGGCCTCGCTTCGCTGTAGTCGTGACGACTGTCGCTAGCGGCCGTGCTCCATCGCCGCGACGACCGTGCTTGTGGCCGCTCTCCGCCGTAGTCGTGATGACCATCGCTTGCGGCCGCGTTCCGTCGCCATGACTACCGTCGCTCGTGGCCGTGCGCCGTCCACACAATTCTCGCCGTCGCCTGGAGGTTGCTTCGCGACCCCCGTCGCCTGGAAGTCACTCCGCGACCCCCGTTGCCCTCATACCGTCGGGCCCATGCGCCGTGCCACTAACACAGACTTGCCCCCGGCACCTCACACTCTCCGCCGTGCCCGTGTGCCGCGCCACTGATACAGCCGTGCCCCAGGCTCTATTTCACAATGCCGTGCCCCCAGGCACCATACACACTTCGCCGCGTCCATGCGCCACACCACTGATACGGTCGTGCCCCCTGGCTCCCTATCACACTACAGTGCCTTTGGCACCATACGCACTCCGTCACGCCCATGCGCCGCGCCACTAACAGAGACGTGCCCTCGGCACTTTACTCACTCCGCCGCACCCATGCACCGCGCCACTGATACAGTCGCGCCCCCTGGCTCCCTGTCACACTATAGTGCCCTTGGCACCATACTCACTCCGTCGCGCCCATGCGCCGTGCCGCTGATACGACCGTGCCCCTAGCTCTCTGTCACTCTACAGTGCCCTCAGCACCATACTCACTTCACCACGCTCGTGCGCCACTTCCATGACATGTGCCCCCGGCACCAGGTATGGTCTCGCGCCAGTCGTCGCCGCTCCCGTGTGCCACTTTCATGACATGTGCTCCCGGCACCAGGTATAGTCTTGCGATGATAGTCGCCGCGCCCGTGTGCCACAGTCATGTTACAGGCCTCCGGGCATCACACTTATTCACCACACCATGCCCCCCGCCATGGACGTGGAACATGCTTCGACCCACTCTCTGGAGTGTGCAACATTCCGGGGGGCTCCGCTCGTAGTGCTCCGACACGAGGACCCCTCGCAGTGGGATGGACTCACAACCTTAAAGTTATCGCCGCCACGGGATGGGCTCACAACCTTAAAGCCATCGCCGTCACAATCAAGGGGGGCTCCGGCACTAGGACCCCTCACAGTGGGATGGACTCACAACCTTAAAGTCATTGCCGCCATAGGATGGGTTCACAACCTTAAAGCCATCACCGTCACAATCACGGGGGCTCTGGCACGAGGACCCCTCGTAGCGGGATGGACTCATAACCTTAAAGTCATCGCTGCCATGGGATGGACTCACAACTTTAAAGCCATCGCTGTCAGAATCACGGGGGCTCCGGCATGAGGACTCCTCGCAGCGGGATGGACTCACAACCTTAAAGTCATCGCCGCCACGGGATGGACTCACAACCTTAAAGCCATTGTCGTCATAATATCGGAGGGCTCCGACACGAGGACCCCCCACCACGGACTCTGAGCATTGAGCTGTGATCATGTCCACTCATGTTACCATTCATCATCGACACCACTAGAGCAATGACCCCCGGGTCACTCCGGGACGGGAGCAGGTCCTCAGAGAGCATCGCGCCTAGTCCGCCTGTCAGTTGGCTACAGGGGCAATCCTCACCGCTGTCAGGTTCTTTGCGCGTCTCTTGACTCATCTTGTGGGATTCAGTAAAGGCTTGGGCCGGTGGCTGGGGCAACGGGCTTACTCTGATCATGCTGTCACGGTGTCTTCAGTCTTCTCAGACAGGTAGAGAGATGCTGTGTGGGGCAAGGTAGTGCAAATTTGGGAACCGACAGTCCGACGGAGAACCGGTATTTGTGGACCTCCTGGTGACATGTCACTCCCAGGGGTGACACGTGTTAGCTGATGACACATTTATGACACCGACACACTTTTCCCTATAAATAGGGGACCTTGGATTCCATTTTAAAGGGGGGAGAACTCTCTCATTTGTCATTTTCACTTTCTCTCTCTAAAACTCATTTTCTCTAGAATTTTAGAGAGAGAAACACATATTCGGACCCCTAACATCGGACTCTTGATGCTGCAACCTAGACGCTGACCCTAGCTTGGATTGTCGGTTGCCGGCCCTATTCGTCTGTCTTGTCTGCGCAGCACTGCCAGCCCTCGCGGCCTGTCTTGGGAGCCTTGCTCTCAGCCCTGACTCCGTCCTTGCTGTCTCTTACTTTGCACACTTGGAAGCTGACTCGGACTGCAGCCTTTGTGGCACCTCCACATAGTTACGAACCCACTTTCCTTAGCATCAAAATTAAACTTTGAGACCCTCAAGTGAGACTTTGTGGTACTTTCAGGGTACTAACGTGTATTTAACCCTAAGCTATACGAAAGGAAAATATTGTGCAGGATCCACTCACCATAAGCATTGCCGATTTGGCTTTGATTTTTGAAACCAGCAGTAACAGCAGTGCAGAGAACCATAAGAATCCAATTAATATCTAGAATAAATATATGTCCAAGGAACTTGTTTGATGTATGTACGACTTAGCCGAGGCAAGAGCTTGCTTGATTATGGAGAAAGTAGCAGATATTGTGGCCTGACTAGCGACAATAGCAGCCAAGTTGCAACAACAACTGGCCAGTATATGGTATCTGCATAATTAAATCATCTCCGGTAGAAACCAATTTCTCACCTCATTTTGGGTAGGCGTAGTATCAAAATGGATATCACTACTCTTGCTAATAATGTCCAATTATTTAAAACTCTATAGACTAGTGAAGACATAGCCACCATCTTTGCTTAACAGGAAAAAGACATGTATATGCTGAACTAATCCTTTCGGCTACCAACTTTTGAAGCCGATATTGGAGTTATCGTGTGATTAGGAATTTGTTAGGGTTGGGCCAACTTGATATTAAGTATTTTTCAAATCCCAAAATTCAAAACTTCATGTTATCCCACTACAAGAAATAAGGCTTTTAACGACGGGGCAATCCGTCGCTAAAAGTCCCTCGTATAAAAGCCCGTTACTAAAAGTTTGGCGACGGAATTTTTAAATCCGTCGTCTAATATTGTACTTTTTGCGACGGATTTATTTATTAATTAGCGACGAAATATCTGTCGCTAATTATATTTTACATATTTTAATATATTTTCTATTTTATGAAATTAGCGATGGAATAAATGTTTTAGAGACGGAACGAATGTTTTAGCCATGGAACATCTGTCGCTAAATAAGATTTTAGCGACGGAATACTCTGTAGCTAAAAAGCTTATAGTAAGAACACTTTTAGCGACGGAATTAATCCGTCGCCAAAAGTCAATTTTTTAAAATATTTTTTTATTTTTCTATTACCCAGACCTGTAATAAAAAATTCATTTCTCAACAACAACGCACAATAATCAATATACAAAGAAATATATATAATCAATCATAAAATTGTTTATTATATAAAAAAACTAATGATGAACAAGCCGGGAAACGGATACAGCCGGTTAGGGGAGGGGAGAAGAGTACAAGCCGGGCAGGGGGGGACAAGCTGGGACCGGGCACGAGAAGGGGCTCATCAGGGGTTGCCGAGTCCCGGATCTGGATCTTGCTAATCCGAGGCCGGCTCGGCTTGTCCAGCAGCTGTACCCTGCTGATCCTGCTTCTTGATCATCCTCAACACCACAGTAGCAATGCGCTGGATCTCCTCCTCGGCCAATGGACATGGAGGAGCCAGTGTCTGTGGAGGGGCAACGGGGGGTCGGGACGATCCTTTCACGGCACGTGCTGTCGTGCTAGGCAAGCCGCGTATGCGGCCTTTCGGCAGATTGACAACCTCCGGTACATCTAGCCATCGCTTCAAAGCCTCAGTACTCGCACCCGTACTAGTGAACGCTGATGGCTGTCCGGACGCCTGCTCGGAGCCCATAAGCTGTTCATACGATGCTTGCAAGAACAATGAGTCAAAGATATGTTAGTGTATTAATTAACGCAACAAACATTGAATAGAAAGACAAAAAATTAACTTAAACAAATTGACTTACATCGATACGTAGAGCAATATCCGAAACATAGTCGCCCGCCCAGTGCGCCTCGTCTTTATCCTTCTTTCGCACGTGCGTCTAATTATACGTCAGAGCTATGACCTCATCCTCCTCCAGATCCGAGTTCTGGACCGCATTCACGTGTCGGATGATGTCGTGTGCCACCGACGCTCCTGTATGCGTCAGATCTCTGTTATGTCTGTTCTTGGCCCTGCTCTTACTCTTGGAGTCCTAGCTTGGATCTGCAACCCACAGATCTATCATCTGCTCCCATACTGTCGGGGATATCCAATGTGGGGGATATGTCCTCATCTCCGTCATCAGGGTACCCTCGGGCAGCATCTTCTTCGCCCTGTCCCATGCGTCGTGGAGCCATCGGCTGTAATTCTTATCAATGTAAGCAAAGAAGGCCTGTCGCCCTAGCGCCTGCTGATCAGGCAAGTCAAACGTGAACCCCTCCTGCAAGGCATTCAATAACACAAATTAATTTAAATACTAAATTCTAATTAAACAAATATTATCGCAGAAAAAAATACTTCAACGTACCAGCCACTCCTCCCATAGGGACTCCCTCGCATCGGCATCCCAGTCCTTCCAGTACAGGCATGGCTCGAAGAATCGGCCCTTCACAAGAACGCCGATCTTCGTCCTCGCCTGATTCTGTAGGATCCTACCAAATAAGTAAATAAATTAATACAGTTCAAATATAAATTAACACCCCAAAAATTTAAATATAACACATGATGTGATTTTTTTTACTTATTGGCCCTCTTGGGTGAGCGTAACTAGAGAGTTACGCTCACCCAAGAGGGCCAATAAGTAAAAAAAATCACATCATGTGTTATATTTAAATTTTTGGGGTGTTAATTTATATTTGACTTAATATAGTTCGAATATAGTTTAAATAAGGTAAGCAAAATTTGACTAAATACCGTTATCAACTATACCTGAGATAGAATCCACGGAAGAAGGAGAATCAACGCGCGTGTGGGATGAATCTGGTCGGGCTGGGGCGACGGCTGGGGCTGATTAGGAGTAATTAGGGTTATTTAGAGCTAATTAGAGTTTAATTGTGCCGAGTAGCGTTGATTAGTCTTAATTAGGGCTAATTAGACTTAAGTGGATTATGTTAGACTTAATTATGACTAATTAGGCTAAGTATAATCAATATGCTCGTAATTGGGTTCATTTGTCGCTAATCGGAGTTTAGTTAGGTTTTAAGGGTTTAGGGTTTATTTAATCTAATCACGAGTTGCTAAGATATGAGTAATTAGGGCTAATTCGGGTTTAATTTGGGCTGATTAGTGTTAATTAGGGCTAATTTGGAGTAATTACAGCTAATTTGATTTTCATTGGGTTCTTAGGATAAATTAAAACTAATTAGGCTCGTTAGACACGTGTCCGACGCCTACCGTCATGTGTCCGACACCTCTGGACACGTGTCCGAAGCCTACCGACACGTGTCTGAAACCTCTAGACACGTCTGAAGACATTGATTTATTTTTAAATGCCGGATACTGTGTCCGGCTGGACACTCTTGAAGAGGTGTCCATAAGTATAAAGCCAAAATGTGATATTTTGTTGTCCGTGTCCGTGCTACCTAACAGGTATCTCAATCTAATTGGGTCCCATTCTCCGTCAACAATCTCAATTCTCAATTCTCAAATGCAATAAAAATTAATAAAAATCACACATTCAATCCAATTGGGTCCTATCCTCCGTAAACAATCTCAATATCTCAAATGCTCAATGCACAGTCAACAATCTAAAATCATCAATCAATAATCTCAAATGCTCAATGCACAACTAACAACCTAAAATCATTATTAACAACCTGAAATCATCAATCAATAATCACAATTCTCAAATGCACAATTAACAACCTAAAATTATCAAACAAATAATCAATGTTCAAATGGAAAAAAATTATTCAAAATGCACATATCCGATGCGCTTGAATTATTTTAGCTTTTGGTAGATGTTTATTTCACTGTAGCTAATGTTGGAAATTTGGAATGAGCATTGCAGTTGTCAAAGTACAATTTTCTTTATTGTGCATAGGTACTTGAGTAATTGTGCTAGTCAATACTTTTGAATTGTGCATAGGTGTTCTATCACAATGCGAATTGCTTTACTGATGTTAAAGATATTATGCACTGCGTGAAGGGTGTGCATCTTGACTTGCTTTTCTAGAATTTTCACAACTAGATATCTCAAATTGTTGTGTTTTTGCCAAAATCTTATCTCATAATACACTCTAAACAATTAGTTGTTATTAATAGTTCAAATTTAATTCTGGAGTTATGGTTTATCAATTGAATGTATTACATGCTTAAAACTCATTTTTTGTTGACATCATGTGGCATGTGCAGTGGGCAACAGTTCTATTGGCACTAGATTGATTCTGAATTGGTTAAGTTGATAGATAATCACAAGAGATTGAGATTTTCTATTTCCACGTCTGTATAGTTCATCTCAGTTAGTGTCACTATGGTATGGTGGCAAAGCACCAATGGTTCGTATCCACTATATTTCTGAGATGATCATTGGTTGGTTTTATTCCCCCCCCGTTGCTGAACTCTAAAAGTTAGGGCATCTAGGTTTCAAGACTAAGCCATTTGCGTACAAACCTACATTGAGTCATTGCCATTAAAGTGCAATTAAGTTTATATTCGCATTGTTTGCTAAGTCAGACTTCTTGTGTTGAGCAGACTAAACCAAAAATATAGACAATGGAAGACTCGCAATCATCCCCAACTAAGCCAAGAGGGAACCAACCATTATAAATATGCTGATTATCGAAGACTCGCAATACACTTAACATTTCAGAACCAAGTTATAATTGAGGAGAAGTAACTCTCGCTCAGAAGGTGTTCGCCTAAAAAGACCTCTCATGCCAAATACCACGAAATGTCCTATTCAGTCACTTCGATATGCTTCAGCAGCTTCACGCACTCCTCTAACACTCTCTCTCTCACACACACACACACACACACACACTTATATACACATCCAAAAAAACACACGCACATAGCTGCCTCTTGGCAGCTACACACACACACATATGGGCACACAACACACATCATGCACACAGCTCTCAGCTTCACTCACACACACAGCACACAAAATTGCGCGCACGAGCACTCTCTCTCACACACACAGAGCACATACACACATGCACACAACCCACACAAATGCGCACACACACCTAAGCACACATGCTACCTGTTGCAGCCTCTCTCCCTCCACCCCATGTATCCTCACAGCCTGCCCACTCCTTTTACCCACTGCACACACTCAACACTTTACACTGCACCACCTACATATATAAGTACACAACACACAACACATAACACACTATACGCACACACTGCACTCAGAAAATGCACTTGCAGTCACGGCTGCCATCATAGCGACTCCATAACCACCTCCTCACGCATAGCCCAAAACACACCAACCTGCAGCCCCTCCCCCTCCCCCTCTCTCGGCAGGGCAGTATCAAATCAACACCTCAATTATTTTAAATTTTTTTTAATATTCAACCATAGTTTTCGAGATAACCAGTCAAAACACCATATAATTAAACAAAGTAGCATGATCTAATCCCAAAAATTACAACAGTGGGTGCTAAATCTTGACATATGTACCATGCCAAACCAAAGAAAGTGGACAGTGGGTGACTTACCTTCTAAGTGCGGTTGACGAGTAGTGGTTATCGGCGGCAGTGGAGGGCGGCGCTAGCGCGGCGGCAATGGAGGTATATATTGGTCTACCGGCGTTGGGGGAAGGTTGTGGTGTCGCCGGAGGTGGGGCACTGTGGAGGTGAGAACGGCGGTGAACCATGGAGGTGAAAGTCGCCGGCAGATTTTATTTTTCCAGATTTTCGAAGAGAGAAATGAGGAGAGAGAAAAAACAGATATGGTTGTTTTAAACGATGGCTTTTAGCGACGGAATTATCCTGTCGCTAAAAGCCCGTCGGTGAAAGTCAAACTTTTACCGACGAAATTATTAGCGACGAGGTCATTCCGTCGCTTAAAATTTTTTATTAAACCCTCCAAAAATAAAAAAATTAAAAAGCTTTTAACGACCAGCCAAAAAAAGCCCGTCGCGAAAAACCTTTTTCGACGGATTATTCCGTTGCTAATAATATTTAACAACAGAATTTTGCCGACAGTTATTTTCGTCGGTAAATGCCCATTTAGCGACAGAATTCAGTCCGTTGCTAGAATTCCGTCGCAAAATACCTCTTTTCTTGTAGTGTCCAACAAAAACCCAAAATTCCTAATAATAAACCAAAATCCCCAACACGATTAGTTACAAACCCTTTTTGACAAGCATTTGCCACAACGGGCCATGTGAACCAAAACCCTATTAATAGATATGAACACAATCCAACCAATTTCCAAAAAATATAAATTTGTATTAAATTAGAACTACTAACTAATCCCAGCATATAAGTACTGAAAAAACTCATATAAGCAAAAAATCTCAAATATCCTTGATCATGAGACATATAATTATCACTATAAATAAGAACCAAAATACCAACAATAGTGATTAATATTGACATAATAGAAGTAAGTGGATCAATAAAGTATGCGAATTCTAAAGAAAAATCATTATTGATGATCCAAGACAAAGATATTGATAAATAGAACTGCTATTTCCTTCAGTGTGTTACTTTAAGTTGCTTTATACTTTTACAATTTGATTCACAAATATTCACTTAATTGATTAATTACCAGAGTCTGATCCAAGAAAAGCTGTTACTTCTGAGGTATGAACCTTGTTTACATCTCAAGTACTATATAAAACGGAAACCCAGCAAGAATCAATCTCTCTTTCCCTTATACGTGGACCAGGAAGAAAGAAATCTGGAATGTCCAAAATGACTTTGAAAAGAAGAAATCTGCCCGTTCCCAACCCAACCTAAAACTATCCAATAATAACAAGAACCCAAATCCATTTCCAAATCCAATTAACAAGGTGAATGAGATCATTATGAACTCACAAGATTTTGCATAAAAAATGGAATAAAAGCTTAACGAATTGAAGATGTGTTAATAGATTGGAGGGTATGCTAAGATCTAACGAGAAGCCAGGCAGTGATTGAAGAAGAAACAAAAAGAGATAGTGAAGAAGAAAATCGAAAGACACTGATGGAATGAGATAGAGAACAAACCTTGAAGAGGCGGAGGAAGAGGTGGCAGACACAGAGGCGACGGAGGTAGCGAAGGCGGCGGTGAGGAGGCAACGGTGGCAGGGGCGACAGTGAGGAGGCAGCACTGTGAAGGTAGTGATGGAGTCGGGCAGAAGGGAGAGAAGTGCCTGGAAGAGTTTTGGAAAATGACTTACAATTTTTATTTCGTTAAGTGTTTCTCCTAAAAATTTGTCTTGTACTTTTATGGACCGTAAACATTTTCCGTAAATAGTTTTTCAATAAACATGCCAAACATTGGAAAGTATGAAAAATATTTTCAGGAAATTTTTTTTCGTGAAACAAACAGGACCAGAGTTGCAAAATATTCCACCTAAAGATTTCCACCACGACGAATTTTTCTACTGTCTGTATACTTTCTTGGTGAAAACGTCATTTATGCTAATTTAGGAATCTTTAAAGGAAAGTTGCTATTTGATTTACGATTAATCTGAAGCTACCGATCCTACTAGTGTCTTCGCAGGGGAATAAAGGTTTTTTGATAGTCCCACAAGGAACTTACAAAAGAATGATTTTGTCATAGGGATGATAATTGAGGCGTTTGACGGGCCATTAGTTGTTAGAAAATTTTCAACAATATTGGACCTTGAATCTTATTGGATAATTGTTGAATGAGTTTGCCTACAACCTCCCATACAACGACAACTTATAGTCGCTAAATATTACCTTCAACGACAATTCTAAACATTACTTTTTCAGCCCAAAAAATGCCATTAAAAGTATTTAATAATTATTAATGTTACTATATGAGATTGTAGGAATCTTTATACCACTCAAATAACAACGAACAAGTTTTCCAAGGCATAAGGATCAACCAACGATCAATATTATCTAGGGATTAAGGAGATCTAAGATTCAAATGTTCAAAATTGTATTTTTTCAAAATTTTCAAAATTTACGACACTCATAGCTGGGACATATTTGTATTTTTTTTTATAAGAATGGCTATTCTTATTAGTACTTTAAATTAAAGAATAAAGTCTAAACTGGATATGGAGTTCCAAATAATTGTTCTTACAATCCAACCTAATAACATTAGAGAAAAGTTGAGCTCATAAAAGTTGATCTAAGTTGTTTGTTGCATATACATAGAGAAATAAATTGAAGTTGCTACCAAGGAACAAGATTTAAAACGAAAGGACCATGCGAATTGCCCCAGTTGCTACCATGGTAAAATGTATGGTTCAGGTTATATATGCACAAAGAAAATATGAAAAAGAAAACAAAGCTTGTTCGACATGTATTATATATTTCATGATAAAATGCATATGCTGTCTTTTTTGAATAATCGTTTAACTGAACCATGTATTTTTCATTAATCGATGCATAAAATGAAAAAAGCAGTAAAAATTTCAAGAAAGCCAATAATACCGATAATACAAAGCACATGAAGGAAATTCAAATAGAAGGTGCAAACTCTTCCAACCATCCAAAAAGACCAGCAATTGGCCTTGCTAAAGCAGTTTTAAGTAGGGTAATGGACAAGGGTGAACGAGTGGATGACATTGCTATATTCAGAGTATGCATACCAACTTACTCAACCGGAAACTTTGTGTTTCGAAGGCAGATGCGTCGAATGGTTTGAGTTTTCATGGGGAACATGTATATATTGGCTTACAAATTCCAAAAAAAAGAGAAAATTAATTTAGAAGCCAAAACCTAAAAGCCTAATTTCGAATCCTAGAACTCCATACTCTAAACTCCAAACTCAGAACTGCAAATCCCAAACCCCAAACCTTAAACTTAACCCTAAACCCAAGCCCACCCTAAACTTGAAACCACGAACCCTGAACCTCGAAACCCAAAAACCAAAACCTAAAACCCCTAACTCCCAACCCCAAACCCTACCCTAAAACACCAACCACAGGACCCAATTATAAAACCCGAACACCTAACCTCAAACTCTAAAAGCGAAACCCAAAAAATTTAATTCGAATACCTAAACCGCAAACCCTAAACCCCAAATCCAAAACCCCAAACCTAAATCCTAACCTTCACCTCTTCCCATAACTCCAAATCCTAAAGCAAAACCCTAAACCCTAAGTCATAAACCCAAACTTAGAACCCTCGAACCCTGAACCCCAAAACTGAAACACGAAACCTCAAACCCAAACCCCTATTTCGAATCATAAAACCCCAAACCGTAAACACCTGCTTTGAATCCCCAAACCCCAACCCTAAACCCCAAAATACCTAAAAACCTTAACCCCAAAATTTATAAAACCCTAAACATTTAAAAGCTAAAATCCAAAACCCAAAATCACCAACCCCAAACCCTAAACCCCAAGCACCAAATCCTAAAACTCAAAATCAAATCCCCAAACTGAAACCGTAAAAATCTCAAATCCCAAACTCTAAACATCAAACCCAAACCCAAATACGAACCGCAAACCCCAAACTTGAATCCCACATTTTAAACCCTAAATCCAAAGCCCTTAAATCGAAGCCTGAAACTTGAAATCTGAAACCCTAAAACAAAACCCAAACCCTAAACCCTAACTCCAAACCCAAAATCAAAACCCTATACCCCAAACGCCATTCCTTAACCCTAAACATCATGCCTTAAATATTATATCCTAAACCTAAAAGCCTAAACACCTAAACCCTAAACCCCAAATCCTAAACTTTAAACATTAAACTCTAAACAATAAATTCTAAACAATAAACCATGAACCCCAAGCCTTTAACTCTAAACCCCGAACCCTAAATTTGAAAGAAAACCCCATACCACAAACCCAAAAACTAAATCTTAAACCCCATATCCATAACCCAAAACCCAAAATCGAAAACACTAATCCCCAAACCCTAAACCCCTAAAATTTTAAAACGTAAGCCCTTAAAATCATAAAATTTAAACCCAAAATTTGAGATGAAAAACCCTAAAAACAAAACCCAAATTTGAAACCCGTAATGTAAAACACCATACCAATAGGGTCTAGGGTTCAGGGTTTAGGGGCTAGGGGTTAGGGCTGAGGGTTCAGAGTTTAGGGGTTCGGGGTCTAGGGTCTAGTGTCTAGGGTTCAGGTTTAGGGCTTAGGGTTACCAGAGCGGTTGAGGGTTTGGGGTTGGGGTTTAGGGTTTTTTTCGGGGTTCGGGGTTTAGGGTTTTTTTCGGGGTTCGGGGTTTAGGGGTTAGGGTTTAGGGGTTAGGGGTTAGGGTTAGGGCTTAGGGCTTAGGGCTTAGGGCTTAGGGCTTAGGGCTTAGGGCTTAGGGCTTAGGGCTTAGGGCTTAGGGCTTAGGGCTTAGGGTTTAGGGTTTAGGGTTTTAGGGTTTTTTTTTTTTTTTTTTTAGGGTTTAGGGTTTAGGGTTTAGGGTTTAGGGTTTAGGGTTTAGGGTTTAGGGTTTAGGGTTTAGGGTTTAGGGTTTAGGGTTTAGGGTTTAGGGTTTAGGGTTTAGGGTTTAGGGTTTAGGGTTTAGGGTTTAGGGTTTAGGGTTTAGGGTTTAGGGTTTAGGGTTTAGGGTTTAGGGTTTAGGGTTTAGGGTTTAGGGTTTAGGGTTTAGGGTTTAGGGTTTAGGGTTTAGGGTTTAGGGTTTAGGGTTTAGGGTTTAGGGTTTAGGGTTTAGGGTTTAGGGTTTAGGGTTTAGGGTTTAGGGTTTAGGGTTTAGGGTTTAGGGTTTAGGGTTTAGGGTTTAGGGTTTAGGGTTTAGGGTTTAGGGTTTAGGGTTTAGGGTTTAGGGTTTAGGGTTTAGGGTTTAGGGTTTAGGGTTTAGGGTTTAGGGTTTAGGGTTTAGGGTTTAGGGTTTAGGGTTTAGGGTTTAGGGTTTAGGGTTTAGGGTTTAGGGTTTAGGGTTTAGGGTTTAGGGTTTAGGGTTTAGGGTTTAGGGTTTAGGGTTTAGGGTTTAGGGTTTAGGGTTTAGGGTTTAGGGTTTAGGGTTTAGGGTTTAGGGTTTAGGGTTTAGGGTTTAGGGTTTAGGGTTTAGGGTTTAGGGTTTAGGGTTTAGGGTTTAGGGTTTAGGGTTTAGGGTTTAGGGTTTAGGGTTTAGGGTTTAGGGTTTAGGGTTTAGGGTTTAGGGTTTAGGGTTTAGGGTTTAGGGTTTAGGGTTTAGGGTTTAGGGTTTAGGGTTTAGGGTTTAGGGTTTAGGGTTTAGGGTTTAGGGTTTAGGGTTTAGGGTTTAGGGTTTAGGGTTTAGGGTTTAGGGTTTAGGGTTTAGGGTTTAGGGTTTAGGGTTTAGGGTTTAGGGTTTAGGGTTTAGGGTTTAGGGTTTAGGGTTTAGGGTTTAGGGTTTAGGGTTTAGGGTTTAGGGTTTAGGGTTTAGGGTTTAGGGTTTAGGGTTTAGGGTTTAGGGTTTAGGGTTTAGGGTTTAGGGTTTAGGGTTTAGGGTTTAGGGTTTAGGGTTTAGGGTTTAGGGTTTAGGGTTTAGGGTTTAGGGTTTAGGGTTTAGGGTTTAGGGTTTAGGGTTTAGGGTTTAGGGTTTAGGGTTTAGGGTTTAGGGTTTAGGGTTTAGGGTTTAGGGTTTAGGGTTTAGGGTTTAGGGTTTAGGGTTTAGGGTTTAGGGTTTAGGGTTTAGGGTTTAGGGTTTAGGGTTTAGGGTTTAGGGTTTAGGGTTTAGGGTTTAGGGTTTAGGGTTTAGGGTTTAGGGTTTAGGGTTTAGGGTTTAGGGTTTAGGGTTTAGGGTTTAGGGTTTAGGGTTTAGGGTTTAGGGTTTAGGGTTTAGGGTTTAGGGTTTAGGGTTTAGGGTTTAGGGTTTAGGGTTTAGGGTTTAGGGTTTAGGGTTTAGGGTTTAGGGTTTAGGGTTTAGGGTTTAGGGTTTAGGGTTTAGGGTTTAGGGTTTAGGGTTTAGGGTTTAGGGTTTAGGGTTTAGGGTTTAGGGTTTAGGGTTTAGGGTTTAGGGTTTAGGGTTTAGGGTTTAGGGTTTAGGGTTTAGGGTTTAGGGTTTAGGGTTTAGGGTTTAGGGTTTAGGGTTTAGGGTTTAGGGTTTAGGGTTTAGGGTTTAGGGTTTAGGGTTTAGGGTTTAGGGTTTAGGGTTTAGGGTTTAGGGTTTAGGGTTTAGGGTTTAGGGTTTAGGGTTTAGGGTTTAGGGTTTAGGGTTTAGGGTTTAGGGTTTAGGGTTTAGGGTTTAGGGTTTAGGGTTTAGGGTTTAGGGTTTAGGGTTTAGGGTTTAGGGTTTAGGGTTTAGGGTTTAGGGTTTAGGGTTTAGGGTTTAGGGTTTAGGGTTTAGGGTTTAGGGTTTAGGGTTTAGGGTTTAGGGTTTAGGGTTTAGGGTTTAGGGTTTAGGGTTTAGGGTTTAGGGTTTAGGGTTTAGGGTTTAGGGTTTAGGGTTTAGGGTTTAGGGTTTAGGGTTTAGGGTTTAGGGTTTAGGGTTTAGGGTTTAGGGTTTAGGGTTTAGGGTTTAGGGTTTAGGGTTTAGGGTTTAGGGTTTAGGGTTTAGGGTTTAGGGTTTAGGGTTTAGGGTTTAGGGTTTAGGGTTTAGGGTTTAGGGTTTAGGGTTTAGGGTTTAGGGTTTAGGGTTTAGGGTTTAGGGTTTAGGGTTTAGGGTTTAGGGTTTAGGGTTTAGGGTTTAGGGTTTAGGGTTTAGGGTTTAGGGTTTAGGGTTTAGGGTTTAGGGTTTAGGGTTTAGGGTTTAGGGTTTAGGGTTTAGGGTTTAGGGTTTAGGGTTTAGGGTTTAGGGTTTAGGGTTTAGGGTTTAGGGTTTAGGGTTTAGGGTTTAGGGTTTAGGGTTTAGGGTTTAGGGTTTAGGGTTTAGGGTTTAGGGTTTAGGGTTTAGGGTTTAGGGTTTAGGGTTTAGGGTTTAGGGTTTAGGGTTTAGGGTTTAGGGTTTAGGGTTTAGGGTTTAGGGTTTAGGGTTTAGGGTTTAGGGTTTAGGGTTTAGGGTTTAGGGTTTAGGGTTTAGGGTTTAGGGTTTAGGGTTTAGGGTTTAGGGTTTAGGGTTTAGGGTTTAGGGTTTAGGGTTTAGGGTTTAGGGTTTAGGGTTTAGGGTTTAGGGTTTAGGGTTTAGGGTTTAGGGTTTAGGGTTTAGGGTTTAGGGTTTAGGGTTTAGGGTTTAGGGTTTAGGGTTTAGGGTTTAGGGTTTAGGGTTTAGGGTTTAGGGTTTAGGGTTTAGGGTTTAGGGTTTAGGGTTTAGGGTTTAGGGTTTAGGGTTTAGGGTTTAGGGTTTAGGGTTTAGGGTTTAGGGTTTAGGGTTTAGGGTTTAGGGTTTAGGGTTTAGGGTTTAGGGTTTAGGGTTTAGGGTTTAGGGTTTAGGGTTTAGGGTTTAGGGTTTAGGGTTTAGGGTTTAGGGTTTAGGGTTTAGGGTTTAGGGTTTAGGGTTTAGGGTTTAGGGTTTAGGGTTTAGGGTTTAGGGTTTAGGGTTTAGGGTTTAGGGTTTAGGGTTTAGGGTTTAGGGTTTAGGGTTTAGGGTTTAGGGTTTAGGGTTTAGGGTTTAGGGTTTAGGGTTTAGGGTTTAGGGTTTAGGGTTTAGGGTTTAGGGTTTAGGGTTTAGGGTTTAGGGTTTAGGGTTTAGGGTTTAGGGTTTAGGGTTTAGGGTTTAGGGTTTAGGGTTTAGGGTTTAGGGTTTAGGGTTTAGGGTTTAGGGTTTAGGGTTTAGGGTTTAGGGTTTAGGGTTTAGGGTTTAGGGTTTAGGGTTTAGGGTTTAGGGTTTAGGGTTTAGGGTTTAGGGTTTAGGGTTTAGGGTTTAGGGTTTAGGGTTTAGGGTTTAGGGTTTAGGGTTTAGGGTTTAGGGTTTAGGGTTTAGGGTTTAGGGTTTAGGGTTTAGGGTTTAGGGTTTAGGGTTTAGGGTTTAGGGTTTAGGGTTTAGGGTTTAGGGTTTAGGGTTTAGGGTTTAGGGTTTAGGGTTTAGGGTTTAGGGTTTAGGGTTTAGGGTTTAGGGTTTAGGGTTTAGGGTTTAGGGTTTAGGGTTTAGGGTTTAGGGTTTAGGGTTTAGGGTTTAGGGTTTAGGGTTTAGGGTTTAGGGTTTAGGGTTTAGGGTTTAGGGTTTAGGGTTTAGGGTTTAGGGTTTAGGGTTTAGGGTTTAGGGTTTAGGGTTTAGGGTTTAGGGTTTAGGGTTTAGGGTTTAGGGTTTAGGGTTTAGGGTTTAGGGTTTAGGGTTTAGGGTTTAGGGTTTAGGGTTTAGGGTTTAGGGTTTAGGGTTTAGGGTTTAGGGTTTAGGGTTTAGGGTTTAGGGTTTAGGGTTTAGGGTTTAGGGTTTAGGGTTTAGGGTTTAGGGTTTAGGGTTTAGGGTTTAGGGTTTAGGGTTTAGGGTTTAGGGTTTAGGGTTTAGGGTTTAGGGTTTAGGGTTTAGGGTTTAGGGTTTAGGGTTTAGGGTTTAGGGTTTAGGGTTTAGGGTTTAGGGTTTAGGGTTTAGGGTTTAGGGTTTAGGGTTTAGGGTTTAGGGTTTAGGGTTTAGGGTTTAGGGTTTAGGGTTTAGGGTTTAGGGTTTAGGGTTTAGGGTTTAGGGTTTAGGGTTTAGGGTTTAGGGTTTAGGGTTTAGGGTTTAGGGTTTAGGGTTTAGGGTTTAGGGTTTAGGGTTTAGGGTTTAGGGTTTAGGGTTTAGGGTTTAGGGTTTAGGGTTTAGGGTTTAGGGTTTAGGGTTTAGGGTTTAGGGTTTAGGGTTTAGGGTTTAGGGTTTAGGGTTTAGGGTTTAGGGTTTAGGGTTTAGGGTTTAGGGTTTAGGGTTTAGGGTTTAGGGTTTAGGGTTTAGGGTTTAGGGTTTAGGGTTTAGGGTTTAGGGTTTAGGGTTTAGGGTTTAGGGTTTAGGGTTTAGGGTTTAGGGTTTAGGGTTTAGGGTTTAGGGTTTAGGGTTTAGGGTTTAGGGTTTAGGGTTTAGGGTTTAGGGTTTAGGGTTTAGGGTTTAGGGTTTAGGGTTTAGGGTTTAGGGTTTAGGGTTTAGGGTTTAGGGTTTAGGGTTTAGGGTTTAGGGTTTAGGGTTTAGGGTTTAGGGTTTAGGGTTTAGGGTTTAGGGTTTAGGGTTTAGGGTTTAGGGTTTAGGGTTTAGGGTTTAGGGTTTAGGGTTTAGGGTTTAGGGTTTAGGGTTTAGGGTTTAGGGTTTAGGGTTTAGGGTTTAGGGTTTAGGGTTTAGGGTTTAGGGTTTAGGGTTTAGGGTTTAGGGTTTAGGGTTTAGGGTTTAGGGTTTAGGGTTTAGGGTTTAGGGTTTAGGGTTTAGGGTTTAGGGTTTAGGGTTTAGGGTTTAGGGTTTAGGGTTTAGGGTTTAGGGTTTAGGGTTTAGGGTTTAGGGTTTAGGGTTTAGGGTTTAGGGTTTAGGGTTTAGGGTTTAGGGTTTAGGGTTTAGGGTTTAGGGTTTAGGGTTTAGGGTTTAGGGTTTAGGGTTTAGGGTTTAGGGTTTAGGGTTTAGGGTTTAGGGTTTAGGGTTTAGGGTTTAGGGTTTAGGGTTTAGGGTTTAGGGTTTAGGGTTTAGGGTTTAGGGTTTAGGGTTTAGGGTTTAGGGTTTAGGGTTTAGGGTTTAGGGTTTAGGGTTTAGGGTTTAGGGTTTAGGGTTTAGGGTTTAGGGTTTAGGGTTTAGGGTTTAGGGTTTAGGGTTTAGGGTTTAGGGTTTAGGGTTTAGGGTTTAGGGTTTAGGGTTTAGGGTTTAGGGTTTAGGGTTTAGGGTTTAGGGTTTAGGGTTTAGGGTTTAGGGTTTAGGGTTTAGGGTTTAGGGTTTAGGGTTTAGGGTTTAGGGTTTAGGGTTTAGGGTTTAGGGTTTAGGGTTTAGGGTTTAGGGTTTAGGGTTTAGGGTTTAGGGTTTAGGGTTTAGGGTTTAGGGTTTAGGGTTTAGGGTTTAGGGTTTAGGGTTTAGGGTTTAGGGTTTAGGGTTTAGGGTTTAGGGTTTAGGGTTTAGGGTTTAGGGTTTAGGGTTTAGGGTTTAGGGTTTAGGGTTTAGGGTTTAGGGTTTAGGGTTTAGGGTTTAGGGTTTAGGGTTTAGGGTTTAGGGTTTAGGGTTTAGGGTTTAGGGTTTAGGGTTTAGGGTTTAGGGTTTAGGGTTTAGGGTTTAGGGTTTAGGGTTTAGGGTTTAGGGTTTAGGGTTTAGGGTTTAGGGTTTAGGGTTTAGGGTTTAGGGTTTAGGGTTTAGGGTTTAGGGTTTAGGGTTTAGGGTTTAGGGTTTAGGGTTTAGGGTTTAGGGTTTAGGGTTTAGGGTTTAGGGTTTAGGGTTTAGGGTTTAGGGTTTAGGGTTTAGGGTTTAGGGTTTAGGGTTTAGGGTTTAGGGTTTAGGGTTTAGGGTTTAGGGTTTAGGGTTTAGGGTTTAGGGTTTAGGGTTTAGGGTTTAGGGTTTAGGGTTTAGGGTTTAGGGTTTAGGGTTTAGGGTTTAGGGTTTAGGGTTTAGGGTTTAGGGTTTAGGGTTTAGGGTTTAGGGTTTAGGGTTTAGGGTTTAGGGTTTAGGGTTTAGGGTTTAGGGTTTAGGGTTTAGGGTTTAGGGTTTAGGGTTTAGGGTTTAGGGTTTAGGGTTTAGGGTTTAGGGTTTAGGGTTTAGGGTTTAGGGTTTAGGGTTTAGGGTTTAGGGTTTAGGGTTTAGGGTTTAGGGTTTAGGGTTTAGGGTTTAGGGTTTAGGGTTTAGGGTTTAGGGTTTAGGGTTTAGGGTTTAGGGTTTAGGGTTTAGGGTTTAGGGTTTAGGGTTTAGGGTTTAGGGTTTAGGGTTTAGGGTTTAGGGTTTAGGGTTTAGGGTTTAGGGTTTAGGGTTTAGGGTTTAGGGTTTAGGGTTTAGGGTTTAGGGTTTAGGGTTTAGGGTTTAGGGTTTAGGGTTTAGGGTTTAGGGTTTAGGGTTTAGGGTTTAGGGTTTAGGGTTTAGGGTTTAGGGTTTAGGGTTTAGGGTTTAGGGTTTAGGGTTTAGGGTTTAGGGTTTAGGGTTTAGGGTTTAGGGTTTAGGGTTTAGGGTTTAGGGTTTAGGGTTTAGGGTTTAGGGTTTAGGGTTTAGGGTTTAGGGTTTAGGGTTTAGGGTTTAGGGTTTAGGGTTTAGGGTTTAGGGTTTAGGGTTTAGGGTTTAGGGTTTAGGGTTTAGGGTTTAGGGTTTAGGGTTTAGGGTTTAGGGTTTAGGGTTTAGGGTTTAGGGTTTAGGGTTTAGGGTTTAGGGTTTAGGGTTTAGGGTTTAGGGTTTAGGGTTTAGGGTTTAGGGTTTAGGGTTTAGGGTTTAGGGTTTAGGGTTTAGGGTTTAGGGTTTAGGGTTTAGGGTTTAGGGTTTAGGGTTTAGGGTTTAGGGTTTAGGGTTTAGGGTTTAGGGTTTAGGGTTTAGGGTTTAGGGTTTAGGGTTTAGGGTTTAGGGTTTAGGGTTTAGGGTTTAGGGTTTAGGGTTTAGGGTTTAGGGTTTAGGGTTTAGGGTTTAGGGTTTAGGGTTTAGGGTTTAGGGTTTAGGGTTTAGGGTTTAGGGTTTAGGGTTTAGGGTTTAGGGTTTAGGGTTTAGGGTTTAGGGTTTAGGGTTTAGGGTTTAGGGTTTAGGGTTTAGGGTTTAGGGTTTAGGGTTTAGGGTTTAGGGTTTAGGGTTTAGGGTTTAGGGTTTAGGGTTTAGGGTTTAGGGTTTAGGGTTTAGGGTTTAGGGTTTAGGGTTTAGGGTTTAGGGTTTAGGGTTTAGGGTTTAGGGTTTAGGGTTTAGGGTTTAGGGTTTAGGGTTTAGGGTTTAGGGTTTAGGGTTTAGGGTTTAGGGTTTAGGGTTTAGGGTTTAGGGTTTAGGGTTTAGGGTTTAGGGTTTAGGGTTTAGGGTTTAGGGTTTAGGGTTTAGGGTTTAGGGTTTAGGGTTTAGGGTTTAGGGTTTAGGGTTTAGGGTTTAGGGTTTAGGGTTTAGGGTTTAGGGTTTAGGGTTTAGGGTTTAGGGTTTAGGGTTTAGGGTTTAGGGTTTAGGGTTTAGGGTTTAGGGTTTAGGGTTTAGGGTTTAGGGTTTAGGGTTTAGGGTTTAGGGTTTAGGGTTTAGGGTTTAGGGTTTAGGGTTTAGGGTTTAGGGTTTAGGGTTTAGGGTTTAGGGTTTAGGGTTTAGGGTTTAGGGTTTAGGGTTTAGGGTTTAGGGTTTAGGGTTTAGGGTTTAGGGTTTAGGGTTTAGGGTTTAGGGTTTAGGGTTTAGGGTTTAGGGTTTAGGGTTTAGGGTTTAGGGTTTAGGGTTTAGGGTTTAGGGTTTAGGGTTTAGGGTTTAGGGTTTAGGGTTTAGGGTTTAGGGTTTAGGGTTTAGGGTTTAGGGTTTAGGGTTTAGGGTTTAGGGTTTAGGGTTTAGGGTTTAGGGTTTAGGGTTTAGGGTTTAGGGTTTAGGGTTTAGGGTTTAGGGTTTAGGGTTTAGGGTTTAGGGTTTAGGGTTTAGGGTTTAGGGTTTAGGGTTTAGGGTTTAGGGTTTAGGGTTTAGGGTTTAGGGTTTAGGGTTTAGGGTTTAGGGTTTAGGGTTTAGGGTTTAGGGTTTAGGGTTTAGGGTTTAGGGTTTAGGGTTTAGGGTTTAGGGTTTAGGGTTTAGGGTTTAGGGTTTAGGGTTTAGGGTTTAGGGTTTAGGGTTTAGGGTTTAGGGTTTAGGGTTTAGGGTTTAGGGTTTAGGGTTTAGGGTTTAGGGTTTAGGGTTTAGGGTTTAGGGTTTAGGGTTTAGGGTTTAGGGTTTAGGGTTTAGGGTTTAGGGTTTAGGGTTTAGGGTTTAGGGTTTAGGGTTTAGGGTTTAGGGTTTAGGGTTTAGGGTTTAGGGTTTAGGGTTTAGGGTTTAGGGTTTAGGGTTTAGGGTTTAGGGTTTAGGGTTTAGGGTTTAGGGTTTAGGGTTTAGGGTTTAGGGTTTAGGGTTTAGGGTTTAGGGTTTAGGGTTTAGGGTTTAGGGTTTAGGGTTTAGGGTTTAGGGTTTAGGGTTTAGGGTTTAGGGTTTAGGGTTTAGGGTTTAGGGTTTAGGGTTTAGGGTTTAGGGTTTAGGGTTTAGGGTTTAGGGTTTAGGGTTTAGGGTTTAGGGTTTAGGGTTTAGGGTTTAGGGTTTAGGGTTTAGGGTTTAGGGTTTAGGGTTTAGGGTTTAGGGTTTAGGGTTTAGGGTTTAGGGTTTAGGGTTTAGGGTTTAGGGTTTAGGGTTTAGGGTTTAGGGTTTAGGGTTTAGGGTTTAGGGTTTAGGGTTTAGGGTTTAGGGTTTAGGGTTTAGGGTTTAGGGTTTAGGGTTTAGGGTTTAGGGTTTAGGGTTTAGGGTTTAGGGTTTAGGGTTTAGGGTTTAGGGTTTAGGGTTTAGGGTTTAGGGTTTAGGGTTTAGGGTTTAGGGTTTAGGGTTTAGGGTTTAGGGTTTAGGGTTTAGGGTTTAGGGTTTAGGGTTTAGGGTTTAGGGTTTAGGGTTTAGGGTTTAGGGTTTAGGGTTTAGGGTTTAGGGTTTAGGGTTTAGGGTTTAGGGTTTAGGGTTTAGGGTTTAGGGTTTAGGGTTTAGGGTTTAGGGTTTAGGGTTTAGGGTTTAGGGTTTAGGGTTTAGGGTTTAGGGTTTAGGGTTTAGGGTTTAGGGTTTAGGGTTTAGGGTTTAGGGTTTAGGGTTTAGGGTTTAGGGTTTAGGGTTTAGGGTTTAGGGTTTAGGGTTTAGGGTTTAGGGTTTAGGGTTTAGGGTTTAGGGTTTAGGGTTTAGGGTTTAGGGTTTAGGGTTTAGGGTTTAGGGTTTAGGGTTTAGGGTTTAGGGTTTAGGGTTTAGGGTTTAGGGTTTAGGGTTTAGGGTTTAGGGTTTAGGGTTTAGGGTTTAGGGTTTAGGGTTTAGGGTTTAGGGTTTAGGGTTTAGGGTTTAGGGTTTAGGGTTTAGGGTTTAGGGTTTAGGGTTTAGGGTTTAGGGTTTAGGGTTTAGGGTTTAGGGTTTAGGGTTTAGGGTTTAGGGTTTAGGGTTTAGGGTTTAGGGTTTAGGGTTTAGGGTTTAGGGTTTAGGGTTTAGGGTTTAGGGTTTAGGGTTTAGGGTTTAGGGTTTAGGGTTTAGGGTTTAGGGTTTAGGGTTTAGGGTTTAGGGTTTAGGGTTTAGGGTTTAGGGTTTAGGGTTTAGGGTTTAGGGTTTAGGGTTTAGGGTTTAGGGTTTAGGGTTTAGGGTTTAGGGTTTAGGGTTTAGGGTTTAGGGTTTAGGGTTTAGGGTTTAGGGTTTAGGGTTTAGGGTTTAGGGTTTAGGGTTTAGGGTTTAGGGTTTAGGGTTTAGGGTTTAGGGTTTAGGGTTTAGGGTTTAGGGTTTAGGGTTTAGGGTTTAGGGTTTAGGGTTTAGGGTTTAGGGTTTAGGGTTTAGGGTTTAGGGTTTAGGGTTTAGGGTTTAGGGTTTAGGGTTTAGGGTTTAGGGTTTAGGGTTTAGGGTTTAGGGTTTAGGGTTTAGGGTTTAGGGTTTAGGGTTTAGGGTTTAGGGTTTAGGGTTTAGGGTTTAGGGTTTAGGGTTTAGGGTTTAGGGTTTAGGGTTTAGGGTTTAGGGTTTAGGGTTTAGGGTTTAGGGTTTAGGGTTTAGGGTTTAGGGTTTAGGGTTTAGGGTTTAGGGTTTAGGGTTTAGGGTTTAGGGTTTAGGGTTTAGGGTTTAGGGTTTAGGGTTTAGGGTTTAGGGTTTAGGGTTTAGGGTTTAGGGTTTAGGGTTTAGGGTTTAGGGTTTAGGGTTTAGGGTTTAGGGTTTAGGGTTTAGGGTTTAGGGTTTAGGGTTTAGGGTTTAGGGTTTAGGGTTTAGGGTTTAGGGTTTAGGGTTTAGGGTTTAGGGTTTAGGGTTTAGGGTTTAGGGTTTAGGGTTTAGGGTTTAGGGTTTAGGGTTTAGGGTTTAGGGTTTAGGGTTTAGGGTTTAGGGTTTAGGGTTTAGGGTTTAGGGTTTAGGGTTTAGGGTTTAGGGTTTAGGGTTTAGGGTTTAGGGTTTAGGGTTTAGGGTTTAGGGTTTAGGGTTTAGGGTTTAGGGTTTAGGGTTTAGGGTTTAGGGTTTAGGGTTTAGGGTTTAGGGTTTAGGGTTTAGGGTTTAGGGTTTAGGGTTTAGGGTTTAGGGTTTAGGGTTTAGGGTTTAGGGTTTAGGGTTTAGGGTTTAGGGTTTAGGGTTTAGGGTTTAGGGTTTAGGGTTTAGGGTTTAGGGTTTAGGGTTTAGGGTTTAGGGTTTAGGGTTTAGGGTTTAGGGTTTAGGGTTTAGGGTTTAGGGTTTAGGGTTTAGGGTTTAGGGTTTAGGGTTTAGGGTTTAGG